>DWFO01003173.1:0-12627 GCA_018246595.1 Mimoniades nurscia nurscia | reverse complement strand
ACTACTTAACAGATCATCATGAAACTTTGTACACATGTTCTTAGAGGTATTAGAAGTACCATAGAATACTTTAAAAAAAAATACGTAAGTAATATTACATAAATATTTGTCTAATAATCTTAAAATCTAGCTTCTTCAATGACATTTAGCATTCCACTAATGAGGTTCTACCCCTGAGTACTGTAATACCGTTGCGCTGTATTACCGACGGCCACGTCAAGGTCCACGGGCATATTTTAGAATTTCACTTTAAAAACTCAATATTACAAGTCGCGGTAACAGCTAATATCGTATACAGTGATTGAAATTCAAACCTCGTCACCATCGTTATCGTCACCGCGAGCTAGTCTTAGCCGACTGCTGGATGGAGCCTGCACTAAAAGACTGAAGATAACTCAAGCTTATACATAATATAATTTAATAATAATTATTGAAACGATAGGATCACCGATATCTACAACTCGGAGGATTATCCCCCTGAAGTGGCAATGGGCTGGTCATGTAACTGTAATTTCATTCAAGTTATTTTAAATGTGTTTGTTTAAGCATTGAAGTAAACAACACAGGTCTTTTTTGTTGCGTTTGTTACATAAGGCCTGAATTAGCATAAATCGTTGACATAAAAAAATTCCGACACTCTGTATGTTGTATTCTCGGTTCTAGAATCGTCCGCATTTCGCAACCTTTTAGATGTAGGGAAATTAAGTTAAATAAGTGCATTCTCGGCACTAACACAGTCTTAATATCATTACTTTTCAGTTGTCGACGAATAAGGATTAATTTAGGTTAAGTAATATTTTATTCGTGGAAATGCAATATAATTGGTTTCTAAGTATGCGGTTTGTCTCTCTCATGGATGTATGAGAGAAAAATTGCTTGACACCGTACCTTACTCTTTGCTAAGCGATTGTCGTTAACGGATAAATTAACAACAGAGATTGCCAATAGAATGCTCTACTTAAAATTGTCGTCTATTACAAGTATGTCTACCGTTTACTACATGAACATTATGTTCTTCGCGCGTTTTACAATACAACTTCTTACGAGTCGTAGGTAATGTTTCTTTCTGCGTTATGTATTGCTAACAATGGTAGTTTAATTTATTATTTATGAAGTGGCCCTAGACTGTGTACGTACAATTAATAATAATAGTAATAATATAAAACATGAATATTACAATCTTGTCTTATGTATTATATATCACTACACTTAGTAGGTATAAAACAAAGTCGCTTCCCGCATAATCATTTTTTATCCTTTACATTTTACAAGAAATAATGGCTTATTTACGAAGCGATTTTAAGCAATACAGCATTAAGCCTTATCCAAATAAGTACCTTAAATACATTGTGCATTAATTACAAATCAATATGACCCTTTATAGCATATAATTTAAATGAATATTTTCGAAGATATTACAGTTTTAAAGTGCAGGGACACAGCGGTTGCGGCGGTACCGGTAAACTTAATATTTTATTGTATTCATTGTATTACGTTCATAAAAGCTTAAATTAAATGTTAACACTTATAGTTCAGTTAAGTGGTAATAATTATTCTTTGACTGTTAGGCGGTACAAAGTTTGCCGGGTCAGCTAGTATAAAATATGTATATGCTTAATTTTTTAACCGACTTCAAAAAGGAGGAGGTTCTCAGTTCGGCCTGTATATATTTTTTTACTGTTCAATGTTTCGTGAGTGTTCATACATATGACTAGTTTCAGGTACATATATGTGTATGTACATTATGTGTACATATACATATATATGTACATATAAATGTATGTATATATATTATATGTATTTGAAACTACGTAGTTGGAAATATAAGTGACGTAAGCTGGTATTTATATGCTTAATGACGTAAAATTAATATAATACCTCTGATGTTACAAATCAAATGATTACAGATTTTATAACATCACACAGGTAATCCTATGCCGTTAGTACACTATATATTACACAATTACATCATTTCCGTATATAATATCGTGGCGTAGATATTTGAATAGGCAACCGGGACAAATTAATATCGAAGGCTTTGCTCCGTCTTTGCTTTCAACTCGTTTGTAATGTAAATTTACCTTGACTCGGAACACAGAGGGCTCCGATGGAAATAAAGACGTTCGGTTGGTCCTTCCACGATGTCCTGAGCAATATTTAATAAGAACTGGCAGTAAACTATGATTTTACCAGTATTTATACATGGTTCGTATAGAAAGAATGGTCGATGAAACAATGAAAACAGGTCGATGAAACAGAGATATAATGGGATATTATTATTATTAATTATTGATGTATATACATATGTAGGTGCCGAAGACGATTTCTTTATTTATCTTAAACAAATAGGTCAGATCAGATACTGGCTGATGTCGTTATGATGAAGTGGCGAAGCATGAAGAGAGAAGTGGATGTGGAAAAGCCCGTCGTTTCAGTAAGGTTAGAGGTAGTAACACTGTGTGCTCTCTGCCTAACCTGTGACGGACGTGGTGAAAAGATATAAGAAAAGTATTACTTCAACGTACAATATACGTGAGTTGTACTGATTGTCAGATATCATTATAAGTTAAATATTACATATTAGAAGCAAGTATAGGTACTGATTTTTTTTATTGAACTACTAGCCCTTTGAAAACTATTTTACTTTTTGTTTCAATATACTTTATTGTAGTATTATCATCATTAGGAAAACAATTTCGGCCGTGAATTTTAAACTGTAAAATAAATATTGAGCTTAAATAAAGTTTAAATAAAAAATATAGAACATGTTTTTACTATTCTTGATACGGAATCTTATTCTGGGAACACTGAATGTTATCTAATCTATGGGCTTTCTCAGATATTGTGATTCACCCGCTTGTTATGTAAATACCCTTTCGCTTGTGGAAAGTTACAAGCCTTTTGACAATTGACATTTGGTACTGTCATTTCCCTACAATTACAGAAATTTGAAAATATTTGGCCAGGGATCTATTTCCCTAACACAATAAAAACTCCCATGTTTTGATTTTGTTGAAAATTTATGAGAATTATGAATTATGTAAATGTGGACACCTGATATGTTCTCGTAGCATCCATGATCATATTTTACAATATCAACAGTCCAATCAAACATCAGTCAGCAAAAAGCTGATTTAGAATTCAGAATCACTCTGGTGTCGTCGGAATCTAATCTTGGCTTTGGTATATCACTTTACAAAAAATATGTGTTGACAGCTTAAACGTGTCATTTTAACGGTGTAAGAAAAATTACGAGGACACCTAGACACCTCAGACTTCTAAAAAAACGGACCTGCCAGCGTGGAAGACCCATAGTTCTCAGAATGAGGGGGAGGATAGCCTCCACCTCAAAATAAGAGGGGGCGACCATCCTCCTCCTCTCATTCTGAGGGGGAACCTGTGTCCAACTATGAAAGGATTATTAATGATGTAAATATCAACAAGTAATACGCGTTGAAAACTCCATTAGTCCTAACGAGACACAAAAGTAAAAACGGCTTAGGTTTAGTTTCCCACAAAGCTGCATGCACTTTTGGTGTTTAGTTTCATATGGTTCGGTACAATCCCATCATCCGATTTAGTATGGCTGAAAACGTTGATTATTCGCTTCAGCGGTTTTCATACGCTGTTGAAATTTCAAATATTCCATACAAATTTAAATGTGTAGCGATATTTTAAATGTACTACCGAAATTTTACTAAAGTGAAAAAAATAATACTAGCAAGCGGCCTCATAGTCAACGGTTTTAAAATGTTTTCTGATGTGTGTTCACTCAGTCATATTTGATTTATTTATTTTGCGTTTTTTTACAACTGAGAACAAAATAGTAATTAGGGACCTGTTACCTTTATACAACTCTCATAGTAATCTGTTATGTAAAAAGTAAATTTAAAACTTCACTGATGTCATGCGTTCTAGTCAACTATTTTTAATTCCCGGATGTTTTAAAGCCGCGTTCGTGCTAAAAGGTTACTCTTGGTTCAGTGTATGGAAGCATGTTTTTAAAATGGCGCCGTTAAAAACGACTTGTAGTAGTCAGTAACTGAGGCCTACTAGCTACTAGCCAACTCATTACCGAACTCCTTGAGGTACTATTTTGGGTGAATAGCAAGGCGGCGCGGGCGAGATAGCTCGCTCTTATGAGCGATATCGCGACAAACTAAGTGTCCCTCTCTCCCCAGTCTCCCCGTCGTGATTGAAGTGAGTTTGTGCACTGTCGCAAAATCTTTTAGAGACCCGAGTACCGGAAAGTTTAGTCTACAGCGCTTATTTTATGTATAACAGTTTATGCGTTCACGTGTGAATGTTGTTTCGTAGTCGCAACACGCGACATTTGATTGATGCAGTAGATTGTGTACTTGCAAGATAAATATAAATATGTATGAGGTATGGACCGCGTAGGAATGAATATTTGTTATGTACATTAGATTTTCGTAGGATATAAAGTTGTTCAGGCTTCAGGTTGTTCAGTTTAGTGGAATAATCAATAAATTTACTTACAACATAATGCACTAGCTTTTTCTTGAGGGTAAATGTATTTAGTATGAAAGTATTGTTGTGTCGCAAAGCTATATAATAAGTACTGTTGCAATATATATTTCTAATTGTTTTTATTGAAATTGTTACTTGTAACTGGAGCTTTAATGTAATATTTACATAAACAAGTATAAGACCTTTTTATCATGTAGGTATTCAATTAAAATAGGCCTTATCGTTTTAGTTATACTAAGAGGAAAAAAACAGCGAAATGATATTAGCTGTTGTATTTTCACAAAAATAAGTCACGACATTCATAACTGAATAAGAATACAGACAAAATTTGAATGTTGATTAAGACTGTTATAACTTTGCCAATACTGGTTACTAGTGAGAGCTGATGGTTTTGGAAACATAGCATTTATAGGAAAATCTAGAATAGCACCATTTTTGTTGCTTATATCAACAGATCAAGTAATTATCTTTGATTTTACAAACATTTTCATGAGCGGCCGAATTACAACTGATTTAAGTATTAAAAGCTAGTACTGTAGTAGCTAGTAACGGATTGTTAAAATAACTTAGATATCGTGATTCATATTAGGTTGTTATATTTAATATACATTATATTTTAGTATACATTAAAATTTTTCTATTAGATTGCCCAAAAGCAACATGAAGAAAAAAAAGAAACAAAAATTCCCATGAATTTAATTGGATTTACAATAGAAGAAATAATAATTTGTCTTATATAAATTCATTATAATGGCGTTCCGTGGTTTGGGTAACACAGAGATAGAGAGAGACGAAAGACAGTTGGACTAATACAAAGAGGGCTTTTGTTGAATGACAGTCGCTACAATGTCGATGCAAATAATTCGACCGCAGTATCCAATTCAATATTGAATATTGAAATAATTGACAATATTGTTTGACATAAAAGGAGAAACTTGCTATAACAGTGAAAAAAAAAACATTGCGAGGTAACAACACAGATAATAATGACAATATAATAATAATAATAATAATAATATCTTGGGACATCTTCACACACGGCCATCTGATCCCAAAGTAAGCATCAACAGAGCTTGTGTTACGGTAACCAGAAGGCTGATAAACTACATATAAATATATACTACGGCTGATAAACTACATATAAATATATACTTAAATAGATATTTTTATTACACCATACATAGAACAAATACTTGTGCTCATCACACAAATATTTATAAAAAGGAATACTATCAATATTGCTGGCAGTAAGTGTAAGGAAAATATCGTGAGGTAACCTACAGCCTCTAGAGTTTTTCAAAATGTTCTCTAAGGTGTGTGAATATCGTAAATCCGCACATGGCCAGCGTAACAGTCTATGACTTTAAATAAAATAAATAAAAAATACGCAAGTCGCCAGGACCCGGCACTTGGTTCTTAAATATTATCATCTTCAGAGGAGAGTGTAACGATATAATGTTGATGATTATAATGATAATGATAAGAAGAAGCGGTTAACAAAAGCAAACGGTAACGTAGCTACCAGAAAATAATGTTTCCACTGACTCGAATAAAATATTATCTGTCATCAAATCAAAGTATACCTGTAGAGCTAGGAAAAATACGAGGATATAAACGATTATGGCGTCTGAAAAACATTCTCAGAGTACACCCATAGGTGTTGTCATAATATGTTTATTGTTACTTTCTTAGTAGACTATTGGCAAACCTCTGTATAATATTAGTTTAAATACGATTCTTAATAAAATTAGAACATAAAGTTTAAGTAAGAAGTTTTAGTAAGAAGAAAAACAATAACTTAAAAAAAACCAACTCAATTACCTTCAAAGTGAGAAATATTTTTTTTTCTTTCCACGATTGAGTTGGACAGTCGTAAAAGTGATTCTCCTATAAATGAAACTAGAAGAAATATTAAAAATAAACAAATCATCAAGAGCGTCCATTTGAACGAGAAATTGGACGTACATTTAATTTCGTAGGAAAGGGATATTCAAAATAGTAGCGGTTTTGTGGCTTGGGAAAATAGAGCCAGCAACAAATGGCAGCCCGACTAAGATAAAAAGGGCCGTCATTTTGTTGAACGACTCCCGCTCCGAAGCCGGCGCAAATAACCAGACCGATTTAACATGTACACTCCCAACCGGTATAATAGAATGCTCGGTACTAAAATATTGTACCACTTCGGCGAACTAGATTAACTATTCATTAGTAATATACTTTAAGTAACGAATGCTCGAACGAGTAGGTCATCTATGTATATACATACATATATGTATCTAGCAAGATATTTGAAAGCGTAATTTCTTTCCGTGGCCGAGCTACGTGCCTAGGGGCTCTAGTAATCAAATAATACTGCTGGTACATATTAATGTTGTAATGTAAAAAGAAAGTATTCAAGCCGTTATAATAATAAGATGAAGTGTAACGAAATGTAATTATAATGAATGATTAATCTAAGCGCACTTTCTGCTACAGTAACCAGACATTTAAGGTGCTACATGATCATGTAGATAATTTAATATCGAGGCACCGAACAAATATTTCAGCTCATTACATTAGTATTAATATATCCATACCCAGCGTCGGTATTATAGGCATAAGCCGCTAGGGGAGGCCTTTGTTGAGCATTGGCGTGCAATAGGCTGATGATGATAATGACAAATATTTGTCTTGGATAGAAATCAAATTCATAGCATCCGGGTTAGCAGCGTCACTCGCCACCAGAACAACGGAACAGGTGAACATTGTCATATTTACACTCCCATATGCTTAAAGTTTAAATAAAAAGCATTCATGCGATACATTGTAAGCCTCTTGTGTACTACAAAATAAATAAAACTTGCTACAACTGGTTGGTTCGCACTAAAAATCTAAACGTTTTTTTAAATGTAAACCTAACCGTGAGACGAAAAAACTGCCGCACACCGGAATGGTTGAATCTATAATGCTGAGCGTACATTTCATAAATTTTTGATCAACGATTTGTTGCCTAAGTGCATTGGGGGATTAAAATGAAATTTTGCTTATTATACACGTTAATTGTAAACATATTAGCAAATATTTCAGACCGGGTCAGTGCAATTCTTTAAGAATTTTTTGTAAATTATTACGCTGTCTATAGCCACCTGACATGACACAGGTGATACTATCACCTATAAATGATTTCTGATTAAAGACGGTCGTTTCATTGTTAACGATTGTGTGTAGGTGTGGGTGTGTGTGTTTGCGTGTATGCATGAGTGTGTGTATGAGTGCATGAGTGCGTGCATGTGCGCACGTGTAAATAATATGTACTCATACACTGTTAAAAGGTTATTAGAAAATTGTAGGTTTATTTCGTTGTAATTATTGAAGAATATCTACAATTTCATTTATTAAGGTGGATACTGTTAAAATATTACAAGCGTGCTAAGTTAATGCAGAGCGATGTTCTGTCTACTTTCCGGATAAATTCTGCAAATGTTGATTGGCGAATTTGATCCAGTTCACTCAACGCAATGGCAGTTAGCAAAGTTTCATTGGATATTTTTGATGCGAATAAATCCTAAAAATTTAGCTAACGTTTCATTAGATACAACGGCTTTTATTTATTTGTTGGTTTTATAATATTTAAACTATCGTCTGACCATATATGTAGGTACTTAGCAGTATGTTTTCAGTGGACTAATTATTTCCTTCATTATTTCATCGGCTGTGTGGGTGCAGAGTAAGAATGTACTCCGCGATCCCGTGCCGGGTACAGGGTGTCGTAAAAGGTGATTAAACCCGACGCTGGCCGATTGCGGTATGGAGTGCCCAACTGGCCGCAACCTGCTACATGGGAAGTAGTGTAGGCGGTGCGAGAAACTGGGCTCTGCGATCCTCAGCCCGCATGCCCAGCGTGGTTACTACGGGCACAACTTCTCAGGAGAGGCCTGTATCCAGCAGTGGACTACAATAGGCAATACAATAGTTTTAAGCAACATATGACTAGTGTTAGTGGAGGCGATATTCAATGCAATAAATTATTTGACTGCTTCGTTGGTCGTGTTGGTTGCAAGGGCAACAGGCGATCAGGAGGTCCTGGGTTCAATTCCCGGGTCGGGCATTACTCGATTTATCTAATTTAAATTCTCTAGTTGTGGCTCGGAGTCTAGAAATGTGTCCGATGTATGGCAATAGGATCACCACCTATTCCATAGCGGGACGTAAACGTAACTGGTTCTAGAGGAGTGCTTCTGCCTACCTCTTCCGGGATTACAAGCGTGATGTCACGCATTAATTCCGCATCAATTGTTCTGTCGTTCCCAGGGAGAATATAAGCGCTTACCTGACGTGTAGTTTACTTAGACGTAAATGGTTACTATTATCATTGTGCGATAATATCTGATATCTGAAACATACATACTGTGATAGACCTGACGTATGTATTTCTCTTCAATGATCGCATTGCTCCCACGACATGCGTATTTCTACCGACATTTAGCACTCACGGAATGTCATTTGGCGATTGTTACGGTATGTTTTGGTGATACGCTAGTATTAAGTTTTTAATTAAATTGTATGTACATATATTAGCTTTCAATGTAACAGTTTAGTGTTTGTATAATCGCTATTAAATCGTAAAAAACATACCAGTATCAAAACATGCAACTCTCACCAAGTACTCCGAAGCGCTCATTGGAAAGCTCTTTCATCTTACTTTCTTTGTCTATTTTTGGGTTCATAATATTGTGGTATCCACACTCAGTAAACAAAACTTGCGGACTCATATTTATATTTTTCGATTTTATAGAAAATTGAATGTCATGTTGTTGTCTTTAAAGAATGAACAAGATTCAACGTGGGTTAGAGTAATTTAGTAAATTTACCAAGTCGGTATCTCTATACTGTAACAAGAAAACAATTCCAGTATCTAAACATGCAACAATGCATTTTTCATAACTGCTGCGTGCGCTCCATGTAGAGTTCTTTAAGCGTGCAATTTTTATTTACTTTAAATTTTTCTGTGTTTACAAATATAGGGCACCTGATCTGATGTTTTATTTGACGGCCGTACATCCTAATTTGTTTCCACATTTCGAATTATATTGCTAACTCTAGTAATCTGTAATTCCAAGGGCTATATCGTTAACAGGTTTGACCATTTACAAGTTTCATCGATATGCTTAATTTCTTTCATTTCTGAGCACAACTTGCAAACCAACTCTTATTTAAAACAAGTTTTACGTATTCATTATGTACACGTAAACTACTTTCGGGTTATTCCAAATATGCAATTACACCACTAACATTATTTGAAAATATCCAAATGAAAATTATACTTTTTTAATCACAATAGGTACATGGTGTTAGGTTAGCGAGACACGAGTGTCACACAGGACTGTCTCACGGAATGCATCCGTGCGGTATCCGTAGCCAGCAATAAAGTATAGACCCTACACTTCTCGGCAGTACCACGATATTCGGCGGGAACTAAGTACATATATTATGTTACTCCACGCTTAAATGAAAGGCAGCGTATTGTTTTGTTTCTTAATTAATTTTGTTGTAATTAAGTCGGAAAGCGAAATAAAATATCATCCAAGTTTGAAATACTCACACGAAGTTTTCGACAATATAGAGAGGTAGAATTTAGAAGTATGTTCAGAGAAGACCGGGGTTCAACGGCGGAACTATATAAAAGGTGTTTGATAAAGATGATAACAATGATAACAATGGTTATTTAGAAAGCTTCAACCCTTACCACATTGTTAACTTTAGCCATTTTTTTACAGTTACTTTTAGTGGACAAAACGCTGCCTTGCTTAAGTTGTAGAGCGTAGTGGTGACAGGCGGCAAGCCATAGTCGGAAGTGCTATAACAGAATTGAATACCGGAAATTAGATTTAGCCAAGACACCGTGAGGTTGGGTGGAGGGCAACTGGTAAACGTGTAGTTTGAAACAAGGAATATTTGTCAGTAGTAGTCGCCGACAACCGCGGTTGCTTGACCCAATAGGAGATTACGACGTATGACCGAGTTACACATACCGGATTATGTTTGCTATAAATGTGGAAAAAGGCGTTAGGTCTGTAAGGGTAGAAACATTTGATTTTGTTACTTGATGCTCTCAGCCTACCCTGTGATTTATGTGGCGTTTATATATGTATAATAATAATAAACCTTTAACATATACCATTTGTTTTCGCCCTAATATTATTACAATTCTATAAACATGTAGATTTTGTAGATTATTGCAGTACTAATTAATAAAATATTAAATAATAATCGATAAAAACAATAATGATAAGATATTAGCATAATTATTGTCATATTCAACATTGTTTATTCGATATCAACGTAGAGTATTCCAATTAATAATTACATTGCAATTAAGAATTCTAACTACGTCTAATGTATAATGTGTATGTCTAATATATTCCAACTTTTTTAATATGGCCCGCACAAAGCGTGGAGAATTCATCCCAGTACTTCAAGTGTAAGTGCAAGAAAAATCTTCTTTAATACTACGGCTAGACATGCACTTATGTAGCAACGGAATGAGAGCTTTTATACGCTGTATAAAAAGGATGTAAGCTGAAATTTCATTCAGCTTAGATTATACAGGCGGAGATTGTCGTAAATTTTGCATTAACCAATTTTGATTTTTTGTGTCGCAGCGCGCCATATCATTTAGATTATCACCTTATGAATAAAAGAAATGATTATGAAATTACAATTGGATTCTAAAATGACTATTGACATTTTTCGATGTTATATATGCAGACTGTCGCGTTGGCGGCGTTTTTTGCAAACGCGATTGCCGATCGAGAGTTTCAATGCTGGTTCAAATCCCGGGTCGAGTACTATTGGATTCTTCTAATTTAGGTTTTCTAGTAGCGGCTCAGAGTTTGGACTTGCGCCCAGTAGATAGCAATAGGTTCACAACCTACTCAATAGTGGGAAACAAACGTAACTGGTGAAACGGGGAGTGTATTACACTCCTCAACCTACCCCTTTGGAGATAACAGGCGTGACGTTACGTATTGATATAGCCAGGAGGTATCCTAGATGTTCTCTATTATTATTACTCTAATATCCCGGCAGGTTTCTTACCGGGCAGGCAGAGAGTACCAAGTGTCAAACGTCTCTATCTTTAGAGATTTCGCGCTCTCCTTATACATTCATCACTGTCTTCTGTCTGTTTCCGTCTGTCTTCCGTTTGCTCTTTGTTAAAGAATAACTCACATTATGTATATTGGGATTTTAATTGTCCTTGATAGAGCTTAGTAATTCATTTGTTGGGGAGGCATCGATGGGTTTCTATGAAAACCTTGGATCCATTTCATAGAAGGGTGGGTTGAGATCAATCAAAATCAATCTTTTCCTTACAAGATTGGGAAATTTTAATGGCGGCTTGTGAAAACTTACTTTAAAATGCTTATAAATACGTAACATTACAGTACCTCTCAGTGGTATACAAAAGCAGAGACGTATTTTAGTGTTCGTTTGACCTATCTCTCAAATGTGAGTTGAGTAATACCTCTGAGCTAAAGTCCTTGTTACGTGGCAACTGAGGCTGCCAAAATCCAAATGGCTTTTTGGCACATACACACACAAAGATCTTTGCTCATTCAATTAACATCACGACGGTACTTAGCATTTACAATGGCGTTAAAATTTTGATTTTATCTCACTAAATTTAACATTCTTTCACAGTTAGGTCCATAACGTATTTCACACTTACATAAGTTACTTTAATACACTCTTTGAATTATAAATTTATTTTCATTACTAATTGTTTATAAGTTATAAGGAATTAAACATTCAATCATCATTATCGAAAACTTCATAAAAGTTATAGTTTTTTTAAGATATTTTTCAGGGTAAAATAAACAAATAAAGAAGGCAAGCGAAAAGCTCTCAGTATTATACATACTGAACATATATGAATAAAGAATTATCATTTGTCATCTAATTTCAAATAGCATATTAATACTAATTATATAGGATATAAAAGCAGACCGGTATGAATTTTATTCGATGTAATGCCTTTTTATAGGTATATAGTTTAAATGAATGCCTCGTTGGTCGTGTTTGTGACTGCCTCGTTGGTCGTGTTTGTTGCAAGTGCGACTGCCGATCGGGAGGTCCCGGGTTCGATTCCCGGGTCGA
>DWFO01003172.1:0-12628 GCA_018246595.1 Mimoniades nurscia nurscia | reverse complement strand
GGGACGTAAACGTACCTGGTGAAACGTGGGAGTGTTCTACATTCCTCTGCCTACCACTTCGGCGATGACATGTACCAGGCACACATCTCAATCTAAATTTGAAAAATTTTATAGCCTCCGACTCGAGGTCTAAACCCAGGACCTTCCAATTAGCAGACGTCCTTACAACCAACGTGACCAACGAGGCAATCAATATAAACCATAATTTAAAAATCGTAGTTAAGCTAATGTTATAATTTCTGTGACAATTTCATATTTTTTTCTACTCTATTATCAATAACTTAATATTATCAGATGTTAAACAAACGCAAAGCGCGTATTGCAAAACGCAACAACAAATACGGTACCACCTGCCGTTCAACGCAGTTCTGTAAATTTAAATTTACTCGTCCCATTATGGACATAAAAGCGGGGCATACACAGTAGAAACACCGCCCAGTACGGGGACAGTGTAAAAAACGAACAGAACACGCTGTTTCCGATACAAAAACCTCGTCACTTCCTCGCGGGTACGTTTCTTGGAACTAATGAAAGGTACGTAAATAGTGCGCGCGTACTGCGCGGAGCCGCGCCTCGTCGACGGAACTCACCGTGCGACGAGCGCAATGATTGATTGAAACGCGGTGACATTGAAAACTCGTCATTGTCGCCGCACGGCAGCCAATGCTTCTCCGTCCGCGCCCAACGGTTTATTGTCAGCGCTCTCGTTACAATGGTTACTAGTACTGGCCGGTTAACAGAATTCAATTGCTGGGCGCATCGAAACATAATTGGAAGTGCTAAAAATTTATCGAAACCAAAACATGAGTATTTTAATTATTTTATCGAACGCAAGTATTTTAATTATTTACTCGACGAATGGGAAAAACATTAGGGTTTCGAAATATATGGTAGATAAAATTAAAATAATTAAATAAGTTTAATTAACACTGTTATTAAAATTAGGGATTGTCCATTTGCAGCTTAATATACTTATATCAAAAAATTTGGAATTACAAAGAGCGATTACAACTCTTTTGTCAATCAATTTGTCATATAAACGGTTCTGAGAGTTTAATTAACCTTTAATGAGTTGGCCGAACGAAACCTTATTTCCGATTACTTCCGATTGCGCAATTTTTTAAATCACGCACACAATTACATGTACAAAGTTTAAGGTTTAAACGAACTGAGATAAGTGTATAAAGACATTAAACAAGCGCTCGGTCTACTTGGGTTTCCGTTAATTTACTTTACTTAATTGATAAAATGGATACTTAATATAAACAACACATATGTAGGTAGATGTACATTTGTTCATTTGCGTTATGCAAGTCTGCCCAGCTTTAGTTTTGAGCACGACACAGCATAATACATTTGAGTTGTCGAGTTATTAACGTAAGTTAGTAACATAGTTATATTCAGTCAAACATTCTTTTTCGGGTATTAATATTATGAACATTGTTTGAAGTAACATAACATTTTAATAACACAATATTGAAAACTATAATTTACTCACATGTCTACATGATCATAACTTTTCATGTGACTCTATTAAACAACACAAATATTTTACAGGCCCCAAGACAACTACCTGGCAATTTAAAAACAGCTTTAAAGGTGTGAAGTTCACACACACACGTTGAATTACTTTAACATAATATTAAAGTTAAAGTACAGCGACAGAAACATGTATGTATATATATTTTAAAATAACTCTCTTGCACTCAGCGTAGCCTGCATACGGTCAGACAAGTGTAGCGAAAGTAAACATTGCAAGCCACAGGAAAGCGAGCTTGATATTGGCTCCGTGCAAAAATATCCTTATCTGTGAGTTATTCACATCGTATAACATACCTCTAATGGGTTTTCGGCACTTGAAAACTAGCCAGAAACGATAAAACCCGCATCTGGCTACTCACGAGAGTCGAGATTGATATACAACCACACTTTAATGCTTTTAGTGCCAAAAATGAGCTAAACACTTCCGAGTGCGCGCGCGTTACTACGGCCCACGCATAAAAACTCCACAACTTTTATTGGCTCATGAATTTAAAAAGAGAATTTACGAAGCTCCATAGACAATAAACCTATAGTATAGGTGAAAAACAAATCAGTAAACTTTAAGACGCATTTAACTTCCAAGAGATTAATTAATTTTTAACAAAAAAAAGTAGCATTTTATCATGCTCATATTTACAATGTTATCTTTTCTATGTGTTCCTTTATTATATGGAGTATATTTATGTATAAAAATATAAATTTTCCAACGAACGATGCAAATGAGAAGTTCAAAAAAATCCCCAATGTACATTGAATTGACGAGTTCCAAACTGAGTCACGATAACAAGTATAATAAATTCTGGTATTGTTTCATTGCGTGACTAGCATAATCCTATTTCTACTTCACTTAATCAAATAACACGTAATCAAGTAACTCCACGCCTGTAGTCTTCGAACAGGTAGACAGAGCAGTATTGTACACTCCCACATTTCACAGGTTACGTTATGTCACAACATGGAATAAGTGGTGAGCTCATTGCTCCGAGCAACTATTAGAAAATATAGATTGGAAAAATCCAATGGTGCCCGACCCGCGTTGAAGCGTAGTAGTAGTAAAGTTTAGTATAAACAATCTAGTCTGTCTGCCCCTATGAGATAAAGATTTAACAACATTATGCGTATGTACTTCTGTAAGTTGCACCAACTATAGTGACGTTGACTTCAAAACAAAAGTACTTTTGCTGATTGATACTCACTTACTCAACGTCAATATGCAATATTAGGGACGAACTGTTCTCATAAAAGCTACGGAATTCTTATGTGACCAAATTGTGCAATAGAGTGTGTAGCTGACAAAAGGCTGTGTTCCACTGGCGACTAAAGCGGTTCTATAGTGAAGCTATAAAACGCCGAACAATACATTGCCTATAATGATCCACACTAACATAACGTAATTGGGATAGCTATGCGAAACTTTACTAAGCGTAATCAAGAAACCAGTAAAACAAGAAACATTATATAAATGCACAGAAAAAATCTTACAAGTCAATATTAAAGTCAACCCTGCTATAAAATACGAGTTAATCAAGTCGCAGCGCCTCGTAAATGGATCACCCTAAGGCAGACTGTTGACCCGCCTTGCCTAACGTCGCCTTGAGCTTACGTTTACGTAACTTATACACCGACATGTGCAAAGTTGTCAAGTGCTTTCGATGTGGAAACTAAATAAATATGACGACAATTTTAACGGATGGTGTTTTATAATATTCTAACCTTAAGCATCAATGTGAGAGGTTTTTTTCCATTTTTTATATATACGTATTCAGCCAACCGAGCTGGCGGACGGTCACCAGATGACCATTGGTCACCACTGTTAATGCGTTTCAGTCTTCCACGGAGTTCTCCTTTTGTTTCAGGTTATAACATTTGATATAAGTTTTTTTTACATAATCTAGGTTTTAATTTATTCTCGAATTAAAAAAAAAATATTTTACAATAAGGTTTCTGCATATCACGTTTTTTAAGAATACGTAAAGTAATTACTTTCTTGTTATCTTATAAAGGCGGGTGTATGACTATTTGACGAACGAGAATGGTCCCAAATCGAAGTTATACTTAACGTCCTTTATTTTGATGTTCTTCGTCTTTTACATTCTTTATATTACACAAAGTCATATGAAAAATTTACATTTCGCCCACGTTTTTTGGTAGTCCGCATACATAACATGTTGGTTAACTTATCGAGAACACCTACACATGTGTGTGGGTGATAAGAACAATTTCACATTTAATATGTTACGTAGACATGTCCTGTTTCAAATGTAGTTTTAACTGGGCCAAATAGTTTCTGGTAAAAAAAGTTTAATATGAGTTTTTTTTCCATGAGAATTATTTCACATTTCAATATTATATTTAATTATTTCATATTGTTGTCAGAAGCGTTCGAATCTAACGTGCGCGTATAAAGAGAATCTCATCTGTTCAAGAATCGCTTATCTTATACGGCATTTGGCGTAATAACATTATAATAGCAATTAATTTCTATCGCAATATATGTATATCATATATATCGGAAAGTATATGAGTTCAAACATTGCACGCGAGATTAAAATACATGAGCAGTTGTAGAATCTATGAATCAAAATATCTTACGAACTCTAGCAATGAAAGCGGAGCAAAAAACCTGTGTAATAAAGAAGTATGTGAGTTAGAATCATTACAAAGCATTCACTACCTTACACATGTGAACGCTTTGTATTCAAAGTATTTATAGAATTTATTGTTTGAAAACAATTAAAATGCTTTGTAAGGAATTCTTTGAATTGTGGAAAGCGGCTCGAGTCGAAATATGTTTTAATTGATTGTGCGGTTAAAACAAGAAACTCCGGGAAAGAACGACAAGAATTATAAAAGAAAATCTGTATATTATTGAGTTCAAGGAGTAACAATTGTGGTATTTATATGAATAGACAAGGGATTCGGTTTATTTTTATTATTTTTTTAAATAGAACAAAGATTAATATAAAAGATACATCGCTATCTACAGCCTTTTTTATATGTATGTATTAGCTAGAGAGCAAATGATTCTTAATATTGTCATAATTGCAATTGCTACTTACATTTAATTATATTCTACTATTCATCCCTCTTTAAATATTTATTACTGTCATACCATCAAGTCAAGTCTTCTACGAGGTAAGCAGAGGACACCGAATGCCAAACATCTCTATCCTTAATTACCTGATTGCGTCTACATTCATATCACTCTTTAAACCGACATGTTATTTTTTTTTAAATAAAATAACCGTAGTTTACACAAGATTCGGGTGACGCCACAATCGGCGGTGTAAAGTAATATAGCAACATATACTTATGGGAGTGTTATATATCCTGTGCCTACCTCTTCGGGGATTTTAGGCGTAATGTTACTTTTTTTACACATACACAATAGAACAAGGTCTTGTTTTCTGCCTTGTTTTCCTCGAATTTTTAGACAGAGTACAGTACTCACAATTTTCTATCAGATATGTAATACGCCCCATATAGGCAACAGGCCCGCTGACAGTTGGTGTAAAAATAAAAAATCCTAGCCAATAGAAAAAAAAGAAACAAATGACGACAGTTTATTTATCACTTTGTATGTATTATTATAAAATGCAAGCATGAAACGAATCAATTAGTTAGATTTTTACGGCGTTCTCAGAACAATTAGAAGGTGAGGAAGCAATAAATTAGCCGTGGGAGTGGCTGGCGATTGGATTCCCGGAGACGCGCTTTGAAACGATCGTTTGTGCGAGGAAGGGATCAGCCCTGATGATGACAGGCGAAATGTAACCAAATACTTAGTGATATTAATTAAATCTCTAGAGACACTATTTTTGAGTAGGTAAATAATCATAACATCACGCTTGTAATTCCCCAACAGGTAGGCAGGGGAGAGTAGATACACGTTTCACCAGTTAAGTTTACGTTCCACCTTTGAATAAGGTGTCGATCTATTGTCATATACATTGGGTACAAGTTAAGAACGTAGCAATTATTATTCGTATTAATTCTAAACAGCAGCTCTAACCTCAACGTTTCATGAAATTCCAAGAACTTGTGAAATTAGCTATAGATATCAAATTTTAGCTTTTAATTTTTGTTGAGAACACTCCAACAATTGGGGATATTCTTGAATAACAACCGACGCTATTTTTGTTATTAAATTATAAGAGAAGTTCAAAGATAAGACCACTCTAATGAAATATCCTCATCATCAAATTGCCTCAGTTCGCTGTGAGACATAGGTCACCAAAAATATGTTTTTTGACCGTGAACCTCGGCTTCCGTTACTGCTAAATTGAAATTAGGGGGATCGCTGCGTTGGATTCGCACATTGTAGCAAATATTGGAATTATTTACTCGTACCGCGTACACATCGCGTGAAACGTTTCATATCAGCGCGTTCAAGAGCACTCATTTATTAGAGCGCCCAGCTAGTCGTGCTGCTGTGGTTGTGGTACATTTTTTCCACCCATTATGCACTCGCTCTTGACAGCGACGCACACATCGGCAACACCGCCCACACACACGCAACACACTTTCTTCTATTGAAAGAAACATCCACCCACGAGATTATTGACACGAATCGTACCGGTTTCAAAATGCTCTGGAGATTTCCGAGTTTTGATACCCACTGTGTTTATTACGTAACACACAAAGATATTAATGGCCGTATCGCGTTGCACAATTTTTAATAGTCACGCATATCACACGTTACATTAAATATTCATTAATATGGTTACACATTTTGTATTAATATTACATATTTAATGTAACATTGCTTAAGAAATGTGCTACTGGTAAAAAAAACAGCTAGACGAAAACAAATATTTGCATAAAAAGCTCAACAACCTGTAACATAAATGAGTGTCTGCTTTTTTAATTGTAATTCAAGTTATGATAATTTGAAGTGGCCATAGCTATCAGCTATCTGATTCAGTAAAACGCTGTATGTAAATGAATAATTTATGAATATATGATATTATGGTCATAATATGTATCTATATGTTAAAAATAGACGGCGTAATGAAAGATTTGAAGCCGAGAAAAAATTGACAAATCTTCTGAGTTTCTTGACGAGTCTGGTTACTAAAGATCGCTTTTCGACTTCACAAAAGATAAAACGTCTATTGAAGGTTTTTTAAATAACAATACGAAATACAAAACACATACCCTGACAATCTATACGAAATTAACGCATCTTATATCATATCATTTTTACATGGTAAAAATAGCCAATTTACTGTAAAACGAGCTGCCATATCGGTATGTAAAATGGCAAATTACTGCAATTTACAGCAGCAAAACACTTTCGCTAGCCAGCCGGCGCGGCTTCACGAGTCAACTTTCGTGAAAACACACACCGCACATCAAATTATACAGTGTCATGTTAGAAAATTGTAAACTGAGTTGTATATGTATAATTGAAACCATTCACATATTTGTCGAACAATGAAAAACTTGTCCGCAGTTACCCAACACGACGGTAATTCGCAAGTTTGCAATGTGAACGACCTCATTCAAACCGTAGGTAGGTATGTATGTATGAAAATCTATTACGCTAACAGCACATACAAGTAAGCGATGTGTCTAGAAGTCAGAGCTCTTCAAAAATCGCCGTGAGTTTATAAAAAGCGTGCGACACGTGGAACCACGTCAGGTCTGTTGGAATAGAGATTTTACACGAGATATTTGACACTTCGTACGCTCTACGTACCCGTGAAGTATTTGCCGTGATGATATTACAATAACAAGTATTTAAAGTAGTCATAATATTTATTATAAATATATGAGCATGCATAACAACAAAGGAAGAAGTTAATGCCTAGAACAATTATCTACTAGTCAACCCGTGGAGGATAAAAATTAAAAAAATGTCAAATTATGTGCAAAAAGTATAAAAAGTAATAAACATTACGAGTATATGATACAAATATATATACAAGATCACACAATTTGTGTGTTAACATAGGAATGTAAAAATCCAATAAGTAGCGTCAGCAAAAAAATTGCGTTCGTATTTCGTAACAGATTTGACGCGTTGCTAACAATCTGCGAATATGACGAATCAACGGTGAGGTCAAATGCTTTGTAGTCAGACGCCCGAGCGTCCACGAACGGGCCAGGTCAAGCAAACATGACTTTTAACAAAGGAAAAAGAGTATTAAGATCTAACACAGGAAGTATGACTTAATTCAACTTGCCTTTCAACGTCCAACAGTAGCTTAGACGCGAATTAATGTTAAAAAAATACCAGGTATATACCAAAGCACAAGCTAGGGTTATGTACAGATAAATGTAACATAACATGCCGCCTATAATTCTCGAAGAGGTAGGCAGTGGAACTCGCATGTTTCACTAGTTACATTTACACCCTACTATGGAATACAAGGGGTAAGAGTATTGCCATACACCGGGCACAAATCGACACTCCGAGCCACTAATAGAAATTTCCAGTTAAAGCGAGCAAATATTACCCGACCTTGGATTAGAACCCAGGAGCTCTCAATCGTCAGTCGCGCTAGCAACTACTCAACCAACGAGTCAATCATATTTGTATGACCAATATGAATGTTAAAAATGTATCGATATATTGTTAGTCAATTCAAACATTCTTCAAGCGCTCCTTAGATCAAGATACTACAGAATACACACGTCAAGAATGTATTCGCACAAAAACCAATGTTACCAAAAAAACTTATATATTCCCAATGGAAATACTAGTGACGAATTTAATGGCGATCATTGTAACCGTTACTAACATAACATCACGCCTTAATTTCCCGAAAAGGGTAGGCGGAAGGGCATAGAAAATACATCTAATTTTCACGTCATATTATACGCCCTATAAAATAAGTAACTAGATCAGAACCCTTACAGGCTAGACAGAGTCCATGCAAAAACCAACATCTCTAACTTGGCGGACTTGTCATTCTTGTACAAAAAAGAACACCGTTACCAGATCAATAGAAATAATCTCGAATAAGGGAATCGCATTCACCTCGACGGATCGTCCCTCTGTCGAACCATTCCAATTCATCCCGACCGACCGTTCCTTCGTTCGGTAGCTAGGTATTATTGAGCGAATTGTTAAATACGCACGATCCATTCGAGCGCATACCACCCACAGAGCCCGGGCGCCGTTTACACGACGGTGGACTTCCGCTGAATGACAGGCACTTTGATGCATTAAGCATTAAACGCGTGCATTTGGAGCCGCCCGCCCCGCAATGTCGGCGATTATTGCGCATTGTGTGGAATCGCCTCAAACTCTACGTGTTTGTGTCGAAACTGACGCTGTTCCCGATTGAAGAATTTATTCGAAATGAATTAGAAAACAAATGAATGTATAAATAATGACTCGCTATATTAAATGTTTTCAAATTTACTACTATTATTTTTTATGTATGTGGAAGATATTGTTCGTATATAAATACGTCAACCCATTTATAATTGGAATAGATAGGTGGAGGCTACGATGTTCCATCGACTACAGATATAGCAAACGAGGTAGACACCGAAGAAGTACCTGTGCTCATCACACAAAATATTTGTCCCAATAGGAAATCGAACCGACGACAGTCGGCTCAGCAGTCACGCTTGCCAACCACTTCACCACCGGGCCAGTTATGAAAATATACGCAACAAATTTCAATATGATGATGTCAATATATTTCCACGTGTCAGTCACACTAATGTGGGTTACAGATGTGGCAACATACACGTACGAGTATACAATCTCAATAACGTTCACAAATTTGAACGTAATACAAGAATGTTTAAAATCTCGTTCGCAAATCTAGCTGTTACTCGTCTGCTTCGCTGAGCGTTGATAAAAATTGTATAATTTTTAAGTAAAAATTTTTAAGGTTAATTTTCCTTGTACATTTTAGCAATTCGATAAATCAATTTTATTTTTCAACGATGTTAATTATCGGTTTGCTTTCATTGTTAAGTGAAATCTGGCCCGTAGGTGCAGTGGTTGGTGAACCTGAGTGTCGCACCGGCGGCCGTGGGTTCGATTCCCACCCAAAATACATATTTCGTCGCAATCATAGAACAATGACGGATCTGATATTTTCTAATTTTTCGAAAAAAAAAAATTAGAAGTTTGTTTTATAATAAATTTAAGTATTTCAAGTAAAACTACACAAAAAATTTTTTTTCTAAAAAAAACAAATCCGTCGTTGTTCTACGACTGCGACGATTTGAGTAATGGGAACAAGTATTTATTCCGTGTCCAAGTGTAAAAAACCAAATTTGTATGTATGTAGTTTATCAGCTATCCGTTCACAACAGCTCAAGCTCCTGATCCTTACTTTGTGATCAGTATTGTTATTGTCCCATGATATTATAATTATTAAACCTTAAATCATTTTTTTAAATTAATATTGATTGTAAATTATAGGTTTCAATCACCTACCAATATTCAATGGCTTATTTTTATTTTCCTACGTCAAAGATATGTTTTTAAACACTGATAATTATGCCATATGCCATATCTGTTTCTCGTGTAATCGTGTATAATTGGTCTACATATTTTGATTGATGAGCAAACATACCAAACATTCAAAATTTTTTTCCTTGACTGTGTCCCACACGTAACCTCGATTACTAATTAAAAAGCATGCTAAGACATTCGTTCTTGTCGTTATTTTATTACAATTATGTTCAAATAACTACCAACTAAACAAAAAACTTTTTATTATTATCTTTGATCTACCATCGTACCTTTTGCTGATGTAAATTTAGACCAAAAAGTAAATTAACTCATAAATCAAATCGTTGAAATTCCCGCGAACGATGTACATGGAAGAGTACAAGTAACGCCCACTGCCGGAGATAAAGGACATCAAATTCTCATTATTCTAAATGACCACACAAAGGCCAATCCAATTTTGAAAGTCATAAAGAAGATGTTCGATATTAATTCGTATGTTATTGTCATATATAGGTAATGTCTACTTTACACACGTAAATAAGGAAGTCATTTAAAACCTCTTAGCTGTAAGAGCTGTACAGAATGCGATATATGCCTTATTGTATAAAAGGTTATTTCACATTACTTAAATCTTTCTATACGTTAAACAAATACATTAAATGTTCATAATAATGAAAACAGAAAGTTACATAGATTAGTAAAACAAAAATTGTTTATCATGGCTTTTGAATTGTTTATCCAAAAATTATTTTTTATAAAACTGGACCGATGCAAATTCTTGGAACATTAGCAATATTTAATTTTAAAAATCAAAATAAAACAATGTTCTACCTTCTTTTTTACGACCATTTAGGGTCCCCCAATGATTTTTCAGGCCTTCTATTTCGCTGCGTAGATTTAATTCACTGGAGAAGATCTTCTGATGCGCCAAAAGGTTTTTGCGATTGCTTTTGTTTTCCGTTTGAAAAAACGAAACGAACTTGTGCAACGGACTCATTTTTATTCAGGTTGCTTCAACCGTACAGCATGCGAAATATTGAGTTCAAATGGAAATAATGTATTAGAGTCATTTAACTTTATCAACACTTTTACAGTCACTAAAGAAAACATATATTTATTAAAGTATATTTTATTCACAACATAATAAGAACTGATTGTTTTTTAAGTTTACGATAACATGATTATAGATTAAACACAGAAAACACGAGTAAGAATCGCGGTAGATTTTTGGACGTCGCCGGCCGACCGCTACCACGGCAGTGTCGTCCAACGCTCCTTCGCCTAGACGCGCGTACTTTCTTCCGCGATTTAAAAACTTTCATTGGCCGCCGCTCACCCTGGATTATCGTGACAAACGGTTTTATGCGTCACATTATGTATTAGTGCTTTTTATACGACAACTTATTTCATATAATAAATGTTTTTTGTTTATTAAGGTATGCTCCCTTTTTTCTACTCGTATTTTAAAGAAAAATCATCATTTAATACATGCTTTATTTTCTATTACGTAAAGTAAACGTTTTTCCAACCCAATCCGATTTTTAAAAAGTTGAAGCCAAGGTATGTTCGCCGTCAGGCAATGAAACAAATACGCCTTAGATTTAAATGGTTAAATTCAATGCTTAGAAATATTAATACGATTACATAAATCATTTTTGTAGAACAAAGCATAAACAAAGGAGTTATGTTGTTTGCGTTTTGTATTATTAACTGTTTTTACCACCAAAAAAACATCCCGTAACACCACGCCTGTAATCCTCGAAGAGGTAGGAGAGAAGTGGAGCCACTCCCATGTTTCATCAGTTACGTCTTCCTTCTCCATTATGTTTTTTTACAAATATGTAGTAAGCAATGAACATCTTGGAAAACACGGGTTTTATTGTACCAATGTACAAATGTTTATGGCGCGAGTCATGTTAAATATATTTTTTGTATTCTTGTGTTCGTATCATTTTTTTTTGCGAACACAAACAAAGCGCATCTTGTAAAACATACAGATCTTATTTAACAAAATATTTATGGTGATTTATGTCATCAGCCTGACTCAATCCACTAATGTGTATAAGCTTCCCTGAGGGTTTTGTGCCCAGAATCCCCACAATGAGTGCATCGTTTTATTATATCGCATATCTTATGCACATATAATATTATACTTTTTTAAACAAGTAAACAACAGTGTTCATTACGTAAAGCCAGCTGGCCCGTGACGAGCTGGCCAATTATAATCCGTCGGTGAGCATGTATTATCTGTGTAAGAGCCAGTTACCGCGCCGGTGTGCGAATTGGTCCGTTTTAATTTCGTGTGTTTCGCGCGCTTTCCTTTTTTCTTATGCTAATTAATAATTTGTGTGCAACGTCATTGCGGCTACGTTTGAACAATACGTCGTTACCTAAATTAAAAGCATACGTACGTTACTTTAAATTTAAATATTTGCTTATTTTTAGTCAGCTTAGTTGGTCGTGTTGGTTGTATGAGTGACTTCACCCCTCATGTTCGGTTTTCCAAGCAGAAATGCTTGCAATAGAGAAGGCGTGCAAATGGATTATTGAAATGAAAATTAATAACACCTGTATTTTCTCTGACTCCAAGTCGGCCCTTATGGAGCTTTCAAATGCTTACAGTCACAATCATTTCGCAGTCGAAATTTTTAATCTCCTTTC
>DWFO01003171.1:0-12629 GCA_018246595.1 Mimoniades nurscia nurscia | reverse complement strand
TCGGAGTCTGGAAAAGTGCCCGGTGTATGGCATAAGGCTCACCACCTATTAAATGGCGGAACGTAAACTTAACTGGTGAAACGTGGGAGTGCTTACCCCTTACTCCGCCTGCTTATCCCTTCGCTGATTACAAGCGTGATGTTACGTTTTTAATAACTCTTGCCAGTACACATTTATAAATCACAGTCTCTATTTATATATGATACCTTTCTATAACATGCGAATGCTATGTTAATATTATTAGTCGTGTATAAACAACGTTATTCAATTTTACGGTCGTTTGAATAGCTATAATTAAACGAGGCAATAAAACCGCGTGCTTACGTTAGAGTAAAATTAAAAATAAGTTCGACCATTTTGTAACGTACAATTAAAAGCAGTATTTCAATATAAACCTAAGGTAAATTAATGTTAGTTGGAAGTTTCTATGTTGTATAATAATATAAGATTTTAGTGTTGTTAAGAAAATTTACGCAATTTTTTTATCAACTCCGTAATGCACACTCTTATTGAACTTATGTGGCTTAAAAAATGAATGCACTTAAGAAAAGAAACAGTGTGAGCTCAAGTAATCGAGTCCGTACTACATAAATTTACTTCCGGGTATTCAATAATGTTAACAACTGTTATAAATATTACGATGTTATTGTCATATTTGCGTCGCTAGATGACACGCTTGTGTAAGTTTTAGTTATACCTGTACGCGATCGCTTTAATTAGCTTAGAAATTGTATTGCGACTACGTCAGCGCTACAAGCGCTTCATCAGTCATTGTCCAGTTGTTATTAAGTTACGATCGCCTCGGGTCAAAAGCAATTGTACGGAATTATTACGATCACATACATCTTGATTACAGTTTAACTTTTATTTAATTATAATAGCTGTTTACTTAATCATAATTAAGGGTCGATTACAAACCGCTCAATCTATTGTTTTGTACGTCACGCGATCTCATTGAACCGGCGCCTTTACTTCGATGATATTTATTGGTAATGACTGAAATACTGGCGAATGACTGTGTTATCAAATATTTATTTACAAGAATTTTTAAAGTTAAATAATATTTATTATATGTTAATATTTTTGGGGACTTCCAAGACGAAGAGCAATAAATAAGCTTATCAAGTATTATATTAAGGTTACCAGATATTGAATACTCACTGTGACTATACAATCTCAATGGGACTCAACTAGGACACTAGTCTTGCCTGCAGCTGCAGTAATTATATTTATAACTTTTCTAGCTACATAGTATTTAGTTAGAGACACCTGACTATTTAGCTAATATTCTCAAATGCTTTATGGAACAAAAATAAACTAAAGAATTTCATGATAAATGCAATTTTTACATATAATTTATTTCTTAATTCACAAGCCAGACTGTAGCCTACACTGCAGGGCTCATTCTTCTTCTTAGGCTTATGTATATCTAGACACTCTTGGATATAGTTTTGCTAACTGATACGCTCATGATGAGACTATTAAGACTATCGCATTAACACTTTTCATTCTGATACGAGACCCGTGTCGAATTGAGCTACGGGAAAAGCAGTTGATGATGATGAAAAACTAAATACATATAAATTTTTAATGTATTGCTATTAAACTTTAATTGATGTAATATTATTAACATCCTATACAACTATTTTATAAAGAGCTGGTATAATAACAGCGACATCAATGCATTTGTGCATTACCGTGGAGCATAAAACTGTTAATAATTAGGAAATAGAGAATTTATTGTGTAATAGGCCCCATGGAATCCAGGAATCCGATGCCGTAACGGGAATCTAACTGCCTACGTGTGGATAACGTTTCACACTTCATTCGGCGCTCGTAAAGCAAAATCGATTTTCGATTCAGACAGTCGTTTGGTCAAAAAAGTTGGCGGGGATAAAGTGGTGTACGCACTGGGCTTGAAATGAATGGGTATTGACATCTAGGAAGTAAAGTTGATCACGCGTTTATCAAATTGGATTTTTGGTACGAAAATTAAATTGTGCACAGACTTTACTTGTCACAAACCACGCATGCATTTGCCAGCTGAGCAAGGCAACGAGAACAATAACACACTTCCACTAAAATAGTGACTCTATAATAGAGACTGCATCAGGAAATTTTCTATCGTAGGAGCTAGCAATATATAAATATGTACCTGTGGTGTGTAAGGATAGTGCGTACAGGGCTTAAGCAATAACTCGCAATCGCGAGAACGAAAAACAATTGGGGCATAATTCTATGGACTGCGCGCGGATGACCTCACAGTGACCCTAGGCCGTAACTAATGAAACTATCCACACTTTCTAAGCCATTCAAATTAAACCTCTATCCTTTGAGCGTAAAGTTCAGTTTACCTTACAGCTTACATTAGATAACACGTTTTAAAATGTCACGTATATTGCAAAAAGAGCCGCCCATCCCTATTAGGAGTTGCGAGGCTAATAACAGTTTTTCAATGCATTTAAAGCTGTTCTAGAAAACCTTTTTTCTTGTCTGTACAACTTTAATCGTACCTAGCGATCTGCGAAATAGATGTTGTTGGTTGTCGTCATACCTGAAAAAGAAAGTAATTTTCGTTAAAAGATCGATTTTAATGGCTTTCGGACTACACATGAACATTAAATGAATTAGGTCAGTTGGCGCATAGGTAATATAAGATAATATTATTTGGTTATTATGGTTTGAATTTATAATATTATTTGGTTATTATGGTTTCAATTTTATTAATAGATAGACAAACCACTAGTTGTAGTACTCGCAGGTTATCAATCATCGCGTAATTTTTATAAAATTTTCGGAATGGAATGTCTATAGTCAAGGGACATTAGAAGAGATTCTTCTTGTCGCGATAGAGCTGACGGAAAGTGATTATACACTGAAGAACTATGATATCTTCGGAAATTTGTATATAGTAGAGATAATGGAGAAAGGCAGATTATGACATATGTTTGTACATCATCTCATGTTGCCGCGCCTAAGTATGTCTTACCCATACAAGGCACAAGATATGAGATTGAGGCCTGTTTGTGATAAGTCAATAATTATGAGTTAGGAAAATGAGTATATGTGAAAATCCCTACCACGCGTCTCTCTATAAGCTTTAGTACCAACATTCGAAGCTTAGGAGCTGTCATTACTTTGTAATCAGTAGATTTAAGATAACATTTAGAAACCACAACATCCTACTGGTACACCCGATAACACTGACAAAAAGGCGTTAACAAAATACTCGTAACATCATCAAAAACAAAGAGCATGATAATCTTATAATCTCTGACAAGGGTAGACTGATTAACGACGTCAAAAAATATCAACCAAAACTCAGTTTCATTGGAGTTTCAACTTAACAGGATTATAATGGATTGCATTCAAAATTTCGTACGTTTCGTTTTAAGACTTTGTAACCATTTCTAAATGGTTATAATTGTGTTTATTTTGTTTAATGATATACATATTTAGATTCGATTATGTGGTTTTTTTTTGGCAATTGTATTAATTATTTTAAGGATGTTTTTAAATGATTTCTGTTATATTAGTTATAGGCATTTAATATTTGTAGATTACTCACAATAATATTTGTAATTTTTTACATTGGTATTCTTTTATTATAATTTTTCTCTTTGAAATTTCTAACATAATATGAAACAAAAGAAATCCTTAACAATCGTAAAATATTTTTCAAATATTCCTTTAAATATAAATATTACAACTTTGTACAAATTAATCTATAAGTAATGCAATTGACAATTAAATTGAAAATGTCTTGATGGAAACTCGTCCAGCGGTGGTTTATATTGGTGGATATCTACATCCACGCTCTAAAAGTTTAAGCGCTATGCTAATATCCTACAATAGTCGCCATTCAGTGCTGTTAGCGTCGAAATCTATACAAAAGACGTTTCGGAGTTACGAGCGCGTTAATAGATGGGACGTGTGGAGGCATGTTCGGCTCTGACCGCTCGGAAAGAGCGTATACATGTAAATTATCAGCACTCCATTGTTACATGTTATGTATGAGTACTGGAAATAAAATTTAGATTAAATAACTATAAAGCGATGTATCAAGTTTCTAACAATAGACATATTTGGCAACCGACTCTCTCTGCTACGCTTAAATCACAAGATAGTGTTAATAATAATGTACATTTATAGACACGTAACATCATGCCATTGATACTCGAACTGGTAGGCAAACGAATGTAGTGCACGCCCATGTTTCACTAATTAGGTACGTTGACGTTCTACTGTGCGTTAGGACGTGAACGCGTTGCTGTGTGCCGGGTACAAATCCAGATTACGATCCACTGTTAGAAATTTCGACTATTGATTCTAGCTAAGAAAAATCCAATAGAGATCCGGGAATTCTATTCAAGACATCTCGATCAGCAGTTGTGGTTGCAACCACTCGTCCAACAGACAGTTATTTAACACTAATGTAAATAAACATGTATTATTTATAGGCCTGATATTTTATACACTTTACATTTTCGTTAGTAATAAATGTATATTAAAATACAAGTAATAATTTTTTAAATAATATTCAATTTCATATGCATAATATGTAAGCTACTAATTGCAGTATCAGTAAACGAATCGTCAATATTTTGTACGAGCCTGACTTATACAGGTCTTTCTAGAGACGTTTCTATCGTTTTAATGAGTCTATTGCAGTATCTATAGTGGCAACCATTCATGACTTGACATAAAGTAATATGATTTTGGAAATTAACTTACATAAATACACCTGATAATTTAAGTGCCTAATATTTCGTAATATAGTTTCTATCGGTTGTCATATTTCAATAGCAATTTACACGCATTAGGCCCACAATCCGATACAGTATCACAGAGACGCGACACCGGCTGATAATGATCGGCAAACAAAGCGGGCGAAAGTCAGTTTTCTAAATTAGCACGTCAAGATGTGGCAGTCTCCGGATTGATAGCGTCGAGTTAGCGCGTTCTGTTGGCCCGAGCGCCACACGCGGCACTCGGTGGCCACGCGTCTAGCTGAAAAACAACAGACATAATATCTCGCATGTAGTCTCCCTGTACTCTGCGATCCTCAATCTGTATCGAGTGTCGAGATTATAGGCAATAAGCCCTCAAAGAAAGCCTATGTTTAGCAGTTGACTGCAACATTCTGATAATGATGATAATGAGTGTTCTCCCAAAGCGTAAGCAAGGGAGTTCATTCCCTCGTTTCACCGGTTATTTTAAACGTTTCAACATGGAGTAGGTTGAGCTTATTGATATAAACGGGCATAAATCCAAAATCCGTGCTACTTATATTATGACGAATAACATTTTTGGTATAAAGTCACATTATGTCGTGGCCAACCATTACGCTTTGGTTGGCAGGCTTGTTTTTACAGCACATATGTCAAAATAACCCTGTTTGTCAGTTACTGTAGGATAGCGATAAGACGCGTTTTATTATATAGCAAATTTTGGAGTGTCGATACATAGTTTTTGAAAATAAATTGGTAATTTTAAATATAGGACATTCTATGTTGTTTCGAACCCATGGTCACTCTGCGCTATACCATTTAACGCTACCAATACAAGCTATTCCGGAACGATTGTGTTAGCACCCACTTTTACACGCGCTCGATTTACTCGAACTTACGTCTATTTTCGACAATACACATGCATCATAACTTTTGTTAAGATCTTTTTTTGTGTGAATGTTTTTTTTGTTAAATTTGGGCTACAAAAAGAACCTACCAGTGTTATATTGATGATTTGTACGAGTGTACATCAGTCTTTTGCCTACCTATTTTGATATTACAGGTGTGATGTTATGTTTTTAAACCACTGTTTATATAACTTCAAAAGGTGAATTATATAATTATTAGTGTTTGATCTAATCTGCAATACAGTACTTTATCCAGGGCCTTGCTAACGAAATATTTAAATACTGAAGTATACAAAGTTTATTAGACATCCGGTTACCGTTCGTATACAACTAGCAAGCAATAAAAATATGTAAATTTTGATTAAATATACATATTCCTGTTGTTTTTTTTCTATTTTCTGCTTAAATTAAGTTCAAATAAAATGTTCGTTTATGGACATTGAACATTGAAAGTTGGGGTAAATATTGTACAGTTTATTCATTTTTGACATCTTAATTACATAAAGCTCATTAGGTCTTTAAGGGTTGAGACATTTATCATTGAGTTTTCCGCTGCCGGTCCGAAGAGGATCTGGCCTGACAATTAATAATAACTATTATTACATTAATCGTAGTCGTTCATTAAATAAGTGATTGGAAAACTAGTGTTATTCTTCTTATAACGTTAAAAACAGTGCAAAATATTTAAAATCGAAGGTGTAAGAAAGAAACCAGAACGAAACGACACTTCGCCGCGTCCCCGCTAACCCAACAAAGCCTTTAAAAAAATATCTATAATCTCCAAGTGTGATCGTCGGATCAAATTTCACACAGAATTAAAATGGTTATTGTTTATAGATAAATGTTTGAGATAAGCCACTTCATACATTCCCAGGTCGTTTGCGGTTATGTTAATATGTGTTTTATTATATAATTGTTAAGTTTCAATATGCTATATAAAGGTCAGCGGATTTGGGCGCGCATGTACTCCAGGCGGTACTGTCCACAATAAAGTACGGTATAGTGTCATTTGAATTAATTTTATTGTTTAATTATATTAAAATATTGTGGAATCGATGATAGCAATGAAAATTACGTTGAACAAATGTTGTTGAATAATGTTTTGCCATAAATACTTTTATGCCTTAAATTAATTGATATTCTAACATTAAACAAGAATTTCAGATCAATTATATAAATAGATACAAAACTTCTGCATCCAATCCAATGTAAAGTCTGCATCCAAAGTTTGTTGATACTCGTACAATACAAATATAGTTTTTACTACGAGTCTACTAATAAATTTTTAATAAATATGAGGGAATCGTAATGGTTCCGTGAAGGAACAGTGAACAATACCTATAATACATACAATTGCCTTATTAAATTGACGCAGATAGCAATAAACAAAACATTTATTAAAAACAATAGGTCCGGCGTGGGAACACGGCAGACGGTGTATTATGAGACCGCGTGATGGTGGTGTACCGTCGGGAAATAAGAGAAACAGCTGTTTCGGCACTATATATTTCTATGATCACATAATAACATTGTCCCAGATATATCACACATTCATTTCATTAATTATAACTACTTAAGATACTTCTAAGTTAAATGTAAGAAAAAATTTGTATATTTTCCGTGCATAATGAAATGACATTAATTCCGATCCTGCGACGATTGCGCGCAAAAACTTAGAGTCGAATTAATGTTTATATGTAACGCTGAAGAAGTTTTATCATTTACGAATGAATTCGTATGCTCAACAATTAATATTTATATACAAGTGTGTCAAAACTCGAAGCTAAATGCGCGAGCGGGTGATATGCTAAAATCTATTGTCAAAAGAAAAAATTTCGCGCGGAATTCATAATCAAACAACAAAGTTTCAACACTATACAAACCAATAAACCTATTGAATTTAAATTATGTCGTAATCAAAAGAACACACATGCCATTTTGTAATTTTAAACAATTTCACAGTTGAACTTTTACACTGGCCGTACACGCGAGCTATGGCATCACGCTATTTGTTAAGGGTCAAATTGTTATTGAGATAAATGTTTAATTTTTTGCGCTTATATAATTGTAATAACTTATTTAATTTCGTAACTAGGATTTTTGTTTTTTTTAAATAACAAACAGTTAGTCGTGAGTTAATTATTAATTGCATTTATATTATGTGCAATTGATGATTTCACTTGGTGAAAATATATGTATATTTGAAATACAATACTTTTGTTTATTTTGATGATGGTGATCAATATTTCTCTATAGAGATAATCTAAAATTATATCACGTTATTATATAAAACAAGTAATATCTGAGTCGCTTAGATACTTTGGGGATCTGTTCAAAGTAATAACTCCTACGTATATATGTATAATTTATATGCACATATATATGTAAATATATGTATATGTTTGCTGAATTCATTAACTGGCTTAAACTTGAGGAAGTAGAAAAAACCATAAATTTCAGATCAATCCTGTTCTCACCTCGATATCTATGTAGAAGTGCTAAGTGGGAACCAATTTACAGCGTGTAATCTCCGTCTCTACAATTAGTAGCTTGGTAGAGCGTAATAGAGTTGGTGTGTGACCACACAGATCATCGCATGTTGAACTCAGGTTAGAAGTAGCCTTTGTAGACTTTATTTAAGTATATTTTATGCGTATATTTAAGTACAATAATTACAGTGATTTTCATAGTTTCAGCGTAAAGGCCTGTAAGCTTCTATGGGCCTATGACTATCAATATGTATTGAAATTCAATAACTACAAACGAATTTTTTAATTATTTCAAAATCAATATCAGTGGTAAGGCCTTCAAATTACATGTAGTAATAGCTATTTCCATAACGAACATAACAAGTGTAAAAAAATAACTGATATTCAATGTCGCAAGCATTAAGGTTTAAATTAGCGTGCACGCTTAAAAGCTCGCAATCGACCGTTAGTTGCAGCACTTATCGTTCTAATCACGCGATTCTCGCCCCTAATCCAAAACATGTTGTAAGTGATATTTACATTTCTACTTGTAACCGTATGTTTGTTTAAACGTTCAACTAGAGAATATTTTGGGGTCGTACAGATTTCGACATGCTAATGTTGGTTAGACGCATTGTTTAAGTTCAGGCTTCGATTAACTCATTATGTGCTTAGATCATGGCTTGATACTTAGCGGGTGTATAGGAGTTTTGTTAGACACGTCGTAATGGTATTCACATACATGTGATTATAGAGTTTTATACGTGTTAAACCTTTCGTAGTTCTAACTCCTGACAGTCTTGGAACGATGACGGTGGGATCATATAACGTTTGTGTCTTTCGAAAGACGTAAGGAAAAGTCGCTTCCGGTAGCTTTCTGCACTAAGCTCTTTAATTGTTATTGAAAATTGTGCATTAAATACTATATATTGGTGTTGCTGTGATCGAGTAGAATCATAATTATTTTAAGGATCTTTAAGAATTGCATTATACACCGCTACCAATTGTGTTGCTATCCAGAGCGTTGTAATCAGATTAGTTTAAAGCTTTGAGTAACTCTCAGACCACTCAATCAATAATAATTCAATTGTTGCAGGCAATTCCATAGTAGCCGTGACTCATATGATAATTATATAGATAGCATAATACTTGTATAATTCGCACGTAATGTATTTGTTAAGCGCTGCTAGTATTATATGTATAGTCGATAAGAGTGAATAACTTCGCGCTCCAGTTCGCACGGCACGGGGCAATTTGTGTGTGGTCCAATAGAGTGGCGTACGGCGATTAGATTTAAATACACTATTGGTGTTATGACAGTAGCTTTTGTGATGCAAAATCAATTATACGTTCAAGTTCAAGTCAAAGGAATTTTTATATGTATATCTAAATTTTTATATGTATATCTAAATTTTTTTTACTTTTACTGATTGTATTTTGGAAATTGAAATCTGTTAATTAATTAATGCTTCTTTTTTGAAATATTCTCTTTTGTACCTATATTTCATGAATCCATAGCCATAGGCTTGCGTTTGACTACAATGCTGCCTGATGATAAGCAAGATATAGCCTAGGATGTAGCAAACATGCCTAAAAGGTGCTTATTCACTTGTTATAGTCTATAAGAAAGACATTTCGAAAAGACCTCCTGCTGTGCCTCTAAACTAAGCATATTCTTGCAAAGGAAACTTTATGGTGGAGATTATTAGTCTTGTTATTTACGGGAACTTGCTCAAGAATTGGCTCAAACATTAGTCGTATTATCATTTTTTACATAAGTACGGTTTATTCTTTGATTTTTGACCTTTTCAACCTATTCACACAAAAAAATAATATTCCTATGTTGAACGATGTTGAAGTTTTTATCAAACAGGTTGGCACAAGCATTGCTTGCTTCAGTGGCAGCTTTCGCTAGTTAATAAAATAAAGAATAGTTAATAAAATAAAATAAAGAATAGTTCGCTTTAATGCCTCTCCTTAAATAAATATTATCAACTTTAAGCTTTTTCATCTGGGTAGTGGAGAAATTCGTGGGGTCGACGGGGTTAATGTTTCGCTGAATATATTTATTTTGTTTCTTTTTTCGATAGTTGTTGAGCCACAGACCAACAAAGGGTTGCAGAGGCGAAGGAAATAAGTAAGTTTTTCTCGCCAGCACTCATAGTTTGAACCACGGTGCAACCTTGATCTTGTGTAGTAATTACTCGACGCATGCGCATCGACGCCGCGTGACGTCAGTACCATTGTTATAGTTTCAGTTGACGATCGGGTCATATCATTTTACTTAACAATTATCTTTCTGCCACGACATTTTATCACTCCTGAAGTGCTTTTCAGTTTTTTTTCAATCGTCAATTAGATTAAACGTATTATTAATAAAACAAGACGTATTGACAACAAGGACAACGATGTATTATGAGTGTTCGCTCTGTGTCGTAGCGGAGAAAGAATACATCTCCCGACTTCATGCTGGGATACCAGTCGTAAAAAGCGACTAAGCCCAGCGGTGGCTGATTGCACCTAAACGCTCTGACGGCTTACAAGCAGCAGCGTGGGCAGGGCGATAAGTCATTCTCTATGATCCGGATTCCCTGTGTGGGGATTGTGGGCAAAGGAGATATCTGAGTTCAGAAGTGGGCATAGATAGGCTGATGATAATGATCTTCACTCACAAATCTGTATTGAGGCAATAAGGTGGTGAGGTAGACGTTATTAGGTTGCTTGATCATGCTGATGATATTCAACAAACATATAAAACATAAATAGATTTTGGTTTCGTAATAGGTTATTAAAGCTGCATTAACATAGCATGATATAGTTCTGTCTGCAGCATCCAAATTAGTTTTTTTTTTCATTTTAGTTCTAGTTAAATCCTTAGCAGCAAATTTTAAAACAAAATTGAAACCTTGATGAAGTCGCTCTTTATTTATAAATAATTATATAGAAGCTCGACGCACGTATTCTTTACGGCACGTATTTAATTAAATACGTCATTGATACAAATTAAAATTAATTGCAATCTGTATCCTCGTAAGAAGAGGCCACTTCACTTATATATAATTATTCTGTATATTAATTGCCGAACGCATTTTTAAAACTCTCAGCAGTAATGAAAACAGTTTCGTGGTAATGAAAATTTACGATCGTTATTTATTAGCGGAGAATATGTTTTTTTTTCGTTCAAGATTTTCATTATTATGATTTATATTTTGAAACACTTCGGGAACTATTTAATGAAGTTAAGTAACCATGAAGTAGATTTAAATACAGTTCACCATTATTCTACCGGAACGAAAAATATATATTTATTCAACGATGGCAGACCTCTAGTATCCGGCTGCGTTAGCCATTGAGTGGTCATAGATTCATTAAAAAAAATATTGGAAATACAATTATTTTAGGTTAATGTAAAGGCTGTATACATTTTATCCAAGAAGTACCTTCTCACGCAATTGATTCACTTTCTTCATTTTAAATATCAATGTTGTAATTATTAATTATAATTTCTAGGCGCACTTTCTGTATTATACTGAATTTGCACTAAGTAGCATTCGTATAATGTGTGTGTATAATTGATTTGTGTAATGTCGAATGAAGAGGAAAAACATTTTGCTGTTATGAGGCATAAATCACCTGGACCAGGACCCTATGAATGAATGACCTTACGAAAACTATGTAGTGACTTCAAAGTGAACTGAATATAGTAGTATTAAAAAGTAGAATTCTACACCCATATTGGTGTCGATCGAGGATGGCTTAGGAAAATGATAATGATGTAAATAATTAAGAATACATAATTATATGGCATTTGCTTTGGTTAATCTAGTCCAATATAACTTGCACTTCACACTTTTTGTGAAACATTGATCTCAGTTCGCAAGTACACTATGACAATATTGTAGTATTCCACTAATATTACCAGGCTAGGGATGTCCTTGAGAACCCTTTAGAAGTAATACTCGTAGTCGAAAGTTATCCTGACATCATTGGGTAAAAGGTATTGGAACTTTGGATGTATGCATAACTACTTTATTATCACTACGTACAAAAAAAGAAGAAATAAACACAATCAATTATGAATATAAGGAAGGCTAATAAAATAAACGTAAGTATAATTATGAAAAATTAAATTTTTCGATTCTGGTTTTATTTCACATATTCACACGTTGATTTATTTGTTGAATTGCGTTATTAAAATTTTAATATCCTACGTATGGTATAATATCGGTTATTATATCGTGTGTGAAAAAAATATCAAAAAATTACATTGATTTATCCACGTAGCGCTACTCCATATAATCTTTAATACTTTATCCTTGATTCAGATACTGACACTAACTCTACATGAGATTCCGAGAGACCTGTAGCTCTCTGTACTATGAATCTGCAGAAGTACGGAGACAGTTTTACATGGCTTATTTACAATATCTCAAAAGATCTTGTACAAAGCTGTACAACGAAAGCAACCGATATTAACGATTCAACGATATCTCTACACAAAATACCTTTTAATATTTATCAGT
>DWFO01003170.1:0-12631 GCA_018246595.1 Mimoniades nurscia nurscia | reverse complement strand
ATAACTTGAAGTATCGGCAGTGCGACGAGCACAGACCTAAAAAGACCCGGAAATGCTTTATACAAATTTGGTAGGGTAGATTTTTATAGGCTATCCGGATATAGCCAAGTAATTGCCGTAGTCGGATATGACACACAAGAAAATTACTTATCATAGAGAAGTTGATATTGTACATAGTAGTAACAAATTAAAAAAAAATGTTGCCTCGTTGGTCGTGCTGGTTGCAAGTGCGACTGCCGATCGGGAGGGCCTGGGTTCGATTCCCGGGTCGAGCAGTACTGAATTTATCTAATTTAGATTTTCTAATAGTGGCTCGTACTCTGGATATGTGCCCAGTGTATGGCAATAGGCTCACCACCGATTCTACAGTGGGACGTAAACGTAACTGGTGAAACGTGGGACGTTCTTCAATCCTCTAACTACCTCTGCGGGGATTATAGGCGTGATGTTACGTTAAAAAATTGTATTTTATATCATTTATGAGAAAATCCGTAGTCAATTATAGAACTACGTAGGGGTTGATGTTGACGATGGCACTCGTAATTATATTAAATGTGTCCACTGCGATTGATTTTCGATATTTATTAAAGAAATATTGACAATGAATTTCATTTTTCCTTTTTTTCCAATAATCAAAACCATCTCGTATTTTTTACAAACCACACAACCCTAAATGACGTTTCTACTTGGCGGCTATTCTGCGATACTAAAGCTTCCCCTTAATAAGCATCCATTAGCCTTCAAAAATAACCTTTATTACCACCTAGTAAGGTCCTGAGCTAATTTTCGCTGACGTCACCCAAGTGAATAGCCGGGTAACAACCCTTTGAAACGCAGATGAAAGTTTGCTATAGCTGTGATTCGTTACTAAGTTGGTGTTACTATATTGTGTAATGGGGTTTTATTTCACTTGCGTGCTTTGAGCAATATTCATAATAAGGTGTAATTAATAATAATTTTCACTGATTTCTCTGAACTTTCAATATAATGCATACAACACTCTGCACTCAGCCTGTAAATATATCAATTTATTGGCAGCTATTAATACAATTAATAATTAAAAATGTTAACGGACGGAAAATCTCTTAAAATAATAACTTTTGAAATTCCCCATGTAAAATTATAAATCAGTAGAATTCAAAATATGTACTTGTACATGTATACAACCACAATGAAATTGTCTTGACTTGTATCTATGATAGGACATGACACATAAGTTATACATATGTATATATGTATTTATGTCCACGCAAGCATGGGCTAAAGTTAATTGAATACTCACAAACGAGTACAACGAAACGAAATACTCAAATCACTCCTCCTTAAAATATGATATTTCGTGAAATGTGTCTTATTTCCGTAGCAACAAGCGTCATTACTTATTAAATTACATCCGGAGAGTTTAGACGAGAGCTTCCATAATTCTGCGGCTCTATCCACGTCTCTGCTTCGGATCAATAGAGCGCGATGCCACAAGGGAATGACATGGAAGTATTGTATTCACGAGCTGTACGAGCTTAGAAGTAATTCTACACATTACACGTTATTACACGTTAGCGTCTAAGTTTCTTTTTTGCCTAACTTTCATTTATATCTGTATTGGACTCTTTATCTACTAGTCCAGGTGCAATAAAAACCAAACTAAGACTTAATCCGTTATAAAATAATCCGCAGCAGTAAAAATATATCCGATCCGATCTGATCTCTGTTTGAGTTTAAGACCTGTTATAAATTGAGTAGGTGGAGAAATGAAATAGTGAGACACAAAGCTTGACTACGACAACTCGAATCTACTATTTTTTCTCTTTAGGTTGTTCACGGGTGCCTATCGAAGGTCCTATGTATAATAACATAATAAAATTATTTAGCTATTACGTAAACACATTCATTCCAGTATCTTTACACAAGGAGATACACAAACATAACCTAGTTGTGACATAGACGCTCGCAACTGTACCAACAAAATATGTTTTAATAAACACATGCTTTTGTTGGTTGGACGGTTCAAGGAATAATAGGGTCTTGTTAAACAACTCGCGTAGTCATGGAATAATTTACATTATGAAATTTCAACACGATAAATGCCAGAAAATAAATCAGTGGCTCTGCAAATGTTCTCTAAAAATGTAATGCTTGTCTTCAGTAGAATTTGAACTGTAACTGTCCAGATGAAGCACTTCTATAAGCTGTTCGAGGCATTTGTTAATTGATATATTATTACTATTAGCCATGCGGTCTTTTAACTTAATTAGGTATCATGCCCGAAAAACTATCATTACGGAATGTAAGAGATTTATGTTTAAAAATGTATTATGTTATCCGATTACATGGATTAATTATACGATTACATTCCTTTGATCATTGTGGACATTTTGATAAGCATATCAATCTTTGTGGCACATGAGTACGTAGCTTTATTTACAACCAGTAGCTTTGTCCTATCAGATAAATATCCCGATATTAACAGACTCGGTGTAAATGAAAACAATCCATACATACATTTGCTCATGCAAATTACCATTTTAAATCGTATTCCTATAGCTTTAATGAACATTTAATACGGTTGTTCTAAGGCCACTGCGAATTCTTTATACAATTTACAGACAGGTTGCACCCTTTTATTTTAAGAGAAGGCTAGTGTTGAATATTGAAAATATGAAACGCTTGATGACGATAATGATTACAGGTGTGAAAAAGCATATGAAAACTACATAGTAAAGTAAGCCGGGGTACCTACTTATATAAGATATCACTGAAGTACACATAAGAAATTTTTAATTTAAAACTACACTACAGCAAGATGATACACCATTGCAATTATTATATTATGTGCTATAATTTGAAAATGTAGTAGAACTTTCATTCCCACAAAATTATCTTTAATTTCGAAATGGCTTTTCGAAAAATATTGATCTTGGCGTTTTCGTTCTTATATGCTCTATGGTTTAGCTGTACTGAGTATACACAAGTAAGAGAAAATATATATGCCAACAACGTTTTAGACCTATTTCATATCATTAGATTATTGTGCAGTTACGATGAGTCAACACCTTAGAAGTGAAGAAGGTAAGGACGAAGAAGCCAGCGAGAAAAAATAATTCTTAATAAGGCTAGTTAATTCGGTAGTATTAATTGGTATCCGTAAAAGGGCTATAAAAATCCCACTAAATATAGATTGGACCACTTAGTGTAATTGTGATTGCAGTTTGTATTGGCTAGTTTAGTTCTATTACTTAATCAATAGTGCATTAGGCCATATAACACTTTGAGCGGTAGTCCGCAAAGATGAAAATCAATTGAATGTGAACAAAACTTCGGTCCAACGCTAGATTTATTTCTCTCGGACGACCATAGGAAACCACCTCGGCGCTCTACTGTATATCTGTAGTCCAATGTGCATATACTTAATTAGGTGAAAACATATTTTGCGTTGTCAATTCGTACCGATAAATCATTAGGAATGTTCGACACATTAAGGAGTGGCACATGACATTTCGTCCAAATTACAACATGACGGAGTGTATTCTACGAAACAAAAATGTACCCATCACGTATTTCTCGCGTTTTATCTACTAACCCAATTACCTATAAATTATGAGTATTATTTATTAATCTTTATCAATATCGATAAGGTATCGATGTAATTTTAAGTCCGTCCGAATCAGGACGGCTTATCGACCATTTTCTGACACATGCGCCTCTTTATGTTATAGTTTATAGGCATGCAGGCCATACGATGCAATGCGGTAAACGAAACCCATTAGCATTTGTGTTTGTGCCTGTGCCAACATCATAATTATCAGATCATCAGTCTGCCAACTGCCTCAATTAGCTGCAAGACAGACATTCCCTAGTGAGCAAAAATAAACAATCGTCTAACAACAAACATAAAATATTGACCATTGACTGCCTCGTTGGTCGTGTTGGTTGCAAGTGCGACTGTCGAACGAGGTCCCGGGTTCGATTCCCGGGTCGGGCACTACTAAATTTTCTAATTTAGATTTTCTAGTAGTAGCTCGGATTCTGGAACTGTGCCCGGTATATGGCAATAAGCTCACCACCTATTCCATCGTGGGGCTTAAAAGTACATAACTGGTGTTACGTAGGAGTGTTCTACATACCTCGGCCTGCCTCTTCGGGGATGACAGGCGTGATGTTACTTTACTTACATTATTATAACCACAAGTAATACCTTTTTCATACTTCCATACGCAGCGCTAAAATACGAGTACATTCATTGTTATCGTGAGTCATAAACATGTATACACACACACGCACAATTTGATACGATATTACTGCAACTGCGTTTTTATCCATCCCAATAATTATATCTTGGGAGGTCTTAATAAAGCTAGACCATAAAATTGTTGACCGCGGCAGCAGCATAGCAATTTAATGCTGGCCCGTTCCTTAATCAGTAACTGTCGCTTTTTTCTCTTTTCATTTTTTCATTTATTACATTCACTTCTATTGGAAACGTTGAACGCAAAATAAACAACATTATTATTACGCTATTACACCAGGTCCCTCGCGGGGTAGGCAGAGGTTACAAAGTATCTGAGCTGAGGTGCTTATTAAACGTTACTCGTTACAACACACTCTCCATAACGCACGCGCTTTAAAAACTTGGAATTCCCCGTCAGCCAGTAACTGACCTGTTTGGTCAAGATAGGAAACTCTTGAACAACAAAGAAACTCATTCTCTGTTGAAGTGAAGTATTCAACTGCGTATGACGTCGCACGAAACACGGCAAGTCCATAGAAATCGACTTTGCCTGTATACTGGTTATGTTTACGCGTCGCACTCTCACAAGGTGTTGCATGGTATGAATGAACTCGTTATCAACGTGCCGGCTATCTCTTAAGTAGCGTTTACTAACTACAATATCGTAACGATCAGAGAGTCCGATATCGAAATGTCGTCAGCGCGGATATTTTTAACCTTTTTGACGTTCTAATTTCAAATTTGCGTGGCAATTTAAGAAGTACCCATAATGGTCTTGATTTTTGTGTTCGAATATCCAGGTTCAGTGATCAGTGACCTTAAATGCTAAATCGCTGATGTGAGTGTCGATTTAATTCCCATTCAGGATAAATATTTGTCATGAGCACAGGCAATTATTTTCAGACAACTTAAAAATTTGTTCTATAAGTTTTTAAAACTTTAATAAATGTAGTTTATCAGCTGTCTGGTTATTAGTGCTCAGTCTATTTTTAGCTTAGAATCTAATGGACGTATGTCAAGTTGTTCCACGATGTTATTATTATTTAAAACATGTAACATCGCGCCCGTAATCTCCGAAGAGGTAGGCGGAAGAGTGTAACACACTCACATTTCACCAAATATGATCAGGACATAGAATAGGGTAGCCTAGTACAATATCCCAAGCACAAATTCAGACTCTGAGTTACTAATAGCAATTTCTACTATCAAAACTAACAAAAATCAAATAGCCCCCGACCCGGAATTCGCTCCCAGGTCCTCTTGATCAGCAGCTGCGCTTGCAACCACTTTACTTATGGTGTTATTAATTAATTACAATTCGAGCTTTCATATAATTATACATATAATATGTATGTTCATTTCTTACACACGAAATCCAACTGCGCACAGATCCATAGTTGCTTAAACAATTATTTATTCAATAATCAAGGCGGAGTGAAGACAGGAACATTTCTACTTGTAGTGAAGCTCTGTCACTGACCGTACTATTCTAATATGAAAATTTCTTTGTTGATACCGATTGAATTTATAGACCGTTAAATAAAATAAAAATACGTTATTGCACACAGCTCTTGGTCTACCTACTACAAGCACTAGATTGTACGTAGTTACCGACCACACCTTCGATTTCCGGCTTCTACAAATATTACCCTAGATAATATTTATACAGGCTTATCAATTATATGCCTAGCATAAGAACTAAGCTTGTGAAATACTATTCATGACTATTGATACTAATGTACTACATAACTTGCTTTTAACTTGCAAATCTTTAGGACCTCCCTTGTCTCATAGTTCGTTGTATTTAATGAAACCCAGAGTTGCCCGTGCAAAGGTATCGTTGTTATGACAAATCTTCGTTTTACACAAAAAAACATTCAAGTGTAATTAAAAATTCATGAAGTTAAATTTATTTAATTACCTGGCTTGTCGGTGTAGTGGTCACTGACTGCTAAGCCGGTGGTTGTGGGTTCGATTGCCATTTAAAACAAATACCTGTGCTTATCACTTGTCGATTCACCACAGCACAGATTCAGCTTAGTTTAGTTAACAATACTTGATAAAAACTTAATTAAAAATGATTCTGCGGTAGACATTAGCACGTAGCACGCCCATTACACTAATCTGTTGGACGGTTCATATAGTATTACGTATTTTTAGATAATATTATACGAATCATTGTTATTGTACTATGCTTCACCTAAAGTGCCTCCGTACTTGAGGTTCAACATAGTCAGTAAGTAAGGTCGTCGATAGGAACGTCTCAAGTAGTGCTTGAGATATATCTCAAGAATTTGGATTTCAGATTGAGTACCTATCGATATTCTATTTACTCGTACTAGCAATATCGTAAAAACTCGGAAAGCGTTACCGCGAAATTGTATAAATGTACATCGGTGAGTGTTGCCGTAAGTATAAAATGTTAATACATAACTAATTTTATTAAAATTAATAGTTTTATAATTTATCATGGCTATGCATATTTAAAAATTTCTGTAGGCGTATTAACAATTTTACAAATAAAAATAAAAATAGTAACACACAGGTGATGTCAATGTTTTTCTTATTATAACCATATTTCAAGTACAAATTCATGTGCATTCAACTAAAATTATACAGATATTTTTGGTCTTACTAACAATATGTCTTGCCATAAAAACGCCATCGTTTTCATAGTAATAACAACATTAAACATGACGCAAAAAGCATTCGTAATATCTAGAGAGCGTGGCGGAGAAAATCAGTTTTTAAACTGAGGTTTGTGTATGCAATCGACACGAATATCCCGTGACAACTGCCCAGCGTTGGGCAACACAATAATTGGATGATTATCCATTATTTACGGATTCGCTGCAACCCTCATTAGACTTGCAGTCTATAATTAGCTAAATGTGGTTTCAATAAACGTTATAACGCTCACAAAATGTTGGTAAACTTCAATTTTGAGATTTTCCATCATTAACAATTGCATGTAACATATTAAGTCTAAAATTGAAGTGATTGGCAGCAAATGTACTACGCATAGTTTCTGCTTCAAAAACGACAGACCTGTTGAAAGTCCAAGTAATTTATTTTAGTATTGAAACGGCGGAGTACCTGTGCCACAATATAACTTTTTATATGCTCTGATATAAAAACATAACTAAGTACTAGTTATATCAATCGATCATGTAATGACAATTGTACAATAATTACACGATATTGTATTTAATACTCCGTTCAGAATAAAAGATAGAAAATATAAGGCAGTTACAAATTCCCTGGCTTTCTGACAAATTGGAAATAGAAGAGAAAACGAGACACGTTGTTCAGGATCCATACATCTTGTTGGATGCCTATTTTGTATGTATGAACTTATGGACATGATTATACGACTGTGTTGTAAAATTATCTCAGACCCTCTTATGTTGTTGTAAAATTATCTCAGACCCTCTTAGCAACAGTGACGTAACGAACAGCCGACTAGGGCGGAAATACACAAGGTCGGAGTATCAAGGACGACGGTTCTATGTCACTCCGTGTTTTACGACCATTTTATGACATTCCCCAGTTATTCGTAATAAGTACGAATGGTTAAAAAATGAGGTCTCTATTATTGAAATGTTTACAAGTCGACCATGATAATTTTCTTAATGTCGCAGTGGTCCTTTGGTTCCATCAATGACCAACTTAATCATTAATTTTTACAACAATTATTCCCGGAACAAGTATGCCTACTAATATTTTCATAATTTCACTTTCCTAATCAGGGGAATAGGAAAGTGAAAATGCGCAATTAGCACCATATGGCTCTCCTGTCAGAGTGAGAAGGATTAAGGCAGCAGTTTATTATGCTGGCCAGGAGCGATATTCGATAGCGATAGGATTCGAATATTTCAAATAGATATCTACTAATACAATTTCACTGTTACAACTAGTGAGGTATCTAAACCCATCAAACTAACTTGTATTCCACTAGGCTATGACTGTATTGTTAAACATTAAGTTGATAAATACGAAGACGAAGTTTAAGAGTAAGTGTTTAACATTATGATGATGTTTTTACTCCGAGAAAATTCTGGTCGCATTTTTCGTATCAAAGTTCACTCTTTATACCTGTGAACAAAAATGTAAAAAGAAAACTGACATTTAAAAAAAATCTCAGTTTTCTAAAAGGCGTGTAAAAACTGCAAATCAAGATTGGGCCGCGTTGTCTGGTAGTCAACAGTGGAACAATAGACGGGTCGATATCGACACCCAATACATTAATTATTTGGTTTGTTAGGATGGTTAGTGTGTGACTGTTAAATGTTCTCTGTATGGGCAAGCAGATCCTGAAATACGTCATTTCACAGTAAATAAGGTTACATCTAATGTTAGAGAACCTTCATCAGCAGGTCTTTCTGCTTTATTTTCTATAGGAGAACTCCAATGACACAATATTCTCGTAATGATCGCCTACGTTATTTGGATTCTCTCCTAAATCTTTTGGCCCTTCGCCGTCTTATTCATAAATCAAAATTTTCCTAGCTAACATCTTGAAACAATGCATGGTATATTAAATTTGGATTCTATTTGTTCTTTGTGAAACACTTAGGGTCTTGGTTACATGAAAATTAAATATCTGTCATGACATTGTATGTCAAATATTTTCTTACAACCTTAACACATATTTTTAGTAATCAAAAGCACTAAGTACAAAAAACTAACGTCATGCCTGTAATTCCCGAAGAGTTATGTAGAGGTGTGTAACACAGTAGCATGTTTCAACCAGTTACCTTTTCATCTCACCATGGAATACCATTCACCCAATACCCAAATATGAAAGGGTATTAATATTACGCCCACCATTTCTATGTCTGCCATATTTTTGTTTACTACGTCTTTAGATACAATAAATATTAGATAAACTGCTGAGATTAGGGAAATCTGTTTGTAGCAACGTAATTTACTTTTATTACGACGCAGCGTAATTTACTTTTATTAAAATAAAACTTCGACTCAAGTTTCAAAGTGAGCTTAATGTGAAAATGATGAATGCCCTAAATTACGTAAAGCACTTCAAAAATCGAATTTCTTGTCAAAGCAATTCAAACCACTTTTTAAAATAACTTCACGTCTTGGTCTTTGTTTTGTCTACACCAAATGCTTTCATCGAAAGGAGACGAGAAATATTTTCTACATTTTTACTAATTATTCTTCTGTCTGACGATCGTTGCCACCATAAAGCTTTATCGAGTGTTATAAAACAAATGCTAGCCCTTTGTAAGCTTTACGCTAGTTGTGTTACTAACTAGTCTTGTTTAAAAGTGAATATTTTGAATGGTTTTTTAATATGTCTTTTGTCCCAATCAGGTAGTAAGACTGTTATTACACCTGTGATTGTATGCGTCATATCATGCGACAGTCAGGTAGAAAATAATTGTCGATCGAAGTTTTTTGTTATATTTATGTTGTGATTGATTTCGCCGAGATTTACACAATAATGTACAAAAAACGCAAACGTGGTATGTACATTTATGAACATTATAAATAAAAATCTGTGTATTAAAATAATTCAAATTTATAAATATTTAAAATTTAAAGAAATGTATGTAGACTCGTGTCGGTTACAAGTGGGACCGCCAATCGGGAGGTCCTGGGCCCAATTCCCGGGTCGGCCACTGCTAAATTTTCTAATTTACATTTTCTAGTTGTGTATGGTTCTCGGTGTATGGTGATATGCCCACCACCAATTCCGGGGTGCATGAAAGGAGCCTCCCCGAGCGGCGACTATGTCTGATTAAGTACGAACATACACTGCCCGGTGCACCCTGGACATTGCGACTAATGCTTTCACTACGATGGCTGATCATTCATGATCAGCTGTAGACTTGACGAAGAAGAAGAAGACCACCTATTCCATAGTGGGACGTAAACGTAACTGGTGATACGTGGGAGTGTTCCACATTCTTCTGCCTACCTGTTCGGGGTTTACAGGCGCAATGTTACGTATGTTACGTACGTAAACAAATGAATAGTGGTACATCATCTCTAATCGCCAAATTTTAAACAAACCGAAAATTTATTAGACCTATTTTATCAACAGCATTGCATTTCCTAGTAATTATAGATTAATTTAGTAACATTCAAATGTAATTTCCATAGCAATTAATCGCTTGACATAATCCAATTGATCGCAAATTTATTTTGAGCAGCAGTTATATATCAATCATGATAACGCAGCACCATTCCAATCACCAATGATATAAAATTTTCCAAGCTTATCATAATCTAGGATCTAGGCCAAATTCCTTTATTTGCATTATTTAGTTTCTTTTTGTATGTTATCACAGATTTTGTTACATTCAGATGCGAACACTAATTGCCTTTCTAACTGTATTTTATTGTGGATTAGAAGAATTTATTACTGTAATCCGTTTTTACAAGTGAGACAGCATTATGTCCGGTCGAGATGGGGAAATACATCTGCGAACATCAGAAATGAACGAGCAAGCAAACCTGCCAAAGGAAAAGCAGTAACTACTGGACATGTCGAAGACAAACTATTTAATAATAAGTATATAGTGGTCTCACTAGATCTCAACAGCAGCGTAGTCGAGACGAGAAGCTGTGCTGTGCGGTCCCCAAACCGCATGCCGGTTCCAGTAGTAGACTACAATAGGCTCATGATGACGATGATGATGATCTCACCAGTATTCTAGACATAAAACTATAAACTTAACCACAATTCAAGTCCGCTCAGTCTAAGACGAGACTACTGTCCAACAGTGGAACGATTAAAAGGTTCACGATGTTTACATTTCCAACAGGACATCAAAATAACACCGCAACCATAGACTGATTAACAGTTATTTGATAATTTTGTTAAGAGCATCAATTTTAGATGGGTTTAAAAGCAAGGTTTTGTGGCACTGAAATAAATCGGTTCCACCCACTTGATTTTGTTCGTTGTTCTTGAGAAAATTAATCTCGGATAGAGCTAACATTCTATGTGGTCAGTCTATATTTGTTGAGAATCGAGATCAAATGCCACGGTCGGTTGCTCTATTTAATGGAGAATTTTTTTCACAAAGTGAAGTTGTTCACGACTGTACCGAAACCGAAATAAACGGCAAATTGCAGGTGTGTATTGTAATCTGACGCATGATGACGACTGACAATAGATATTTTAATTTAATGTAACAATCGACTGAGGATATGAATATTCTGTACATATTTCTATCGTGGGAATATACGAAAGGTGCAATAATGCATGTTTGATTTCTATGAGTTTCGTGACTTGTGTACGATCTGGTGTCTGTATAATTAGATGATACCATAACTGAGTGTAACAGTACTGCCTCATCTTTTTATTGGGAAAATATTGAAGAATGTTATCCTGTACATTTATGTTATTAATGTTATCACAATAAAGTATGAGATTGTGGGAAAAAGGTTTTTAAAATTGATCGATTAAATTAACTTCCACTAACGCAGCTAGCATTCGTGTGCTCATTGCTATCAACTAACTTGTCTAATCATTTAGTAAAATGACTAAGTATGAATGTATTAACGTTTTTTTCTCTGGTTAACAGTCACTTGTATCTATATTAATAATAATACTTATACTTCATAGTTTAAACAGTGCACCAGGATTTTCCGCATCGTATTCCGCAAAATATATTCAAACTCGCCTTTCATTTATTTAAAAATGGAACACATTTTTAAAGCGTAGCACAGATAAAAAAGGGATTAGTTACTTTCTAACGTATAATGACGCTAATCCTTATTACACTGTGCCAAATTGGTGGTCGCATTGTTGTCACCCTACGCTTGGGCGTGATTTATGCATATTATTTATGATGCATTATGCGTGTTTGTGTTGTCAGTTACTTCATGAAGTTTAAAAATATTACGACCAAAATGAGAACGCGCGAAGTAAAGATGCATCCGGAACCGTTTAGGGATGAACAAAAGCATAGATAAACAATGACAGAAACTTTTTAAGGAGAGTTAAGACGTCTTCTAGCTATAATGCTTTACAATTTATGGTAAATGCTTATCCTTCCATTAAGTATTCTTCCAATTTAAGTGACGTTATCATGTCATAATAACCTATTTTTATTTTCAATTATTTTAAGACTTTGATCGAATGACGAGTCCTGTGATAGATGATATAGTGATCAGATGGATCTTTAATCATTCTCCAGCAGATTTTTCCATTGAGTCCGTTATATGTTTGCATCAATCCTTTTGACTACAAATATGTCGTCCTTGCGACAATGACATAAGTTCAAATTTGTAAAAAATAACATAAATTATTATTTTATATGATTAACCATACAGATAATAATAATAATAATAATAATAATAAAAAATATTACATAATAAAAAATATTAAAGACGTAAAATATTATATAAAAACAATAGAACGTAACTTCACGC
>DWFO01003169.1:0-12633 GCA_018246595.1 Mimoniades nurscia nurscia | reverse complement strand
GTATATGGCAATAGGCTCACCACCTATTCCATCGTGGGACTTAAAAGTAACTGGTGAAACGTGGGCATGTTCTACATGCCTCTGCCTACCTCTTCGGGGATTACAGGCGTGAAGTTACTTTTTTCTTTCTTTTACCTTTATTTATTCTTGGCGTGAGACCCGCTGATCGGTATTTCTCGAAAGGGGAACAAATGAACTACCATTCGTATTCAATAAATAGTAATGACCTTGTCTAATAGATTAGTGCGTCTAATCTATTAGCCAAGGTCATTAATCTATTAGGCAAGTCTGTAAGATTAGACATATTTGACGTTCGGTGCTCTCAACCTGCCCCGTTAGGAACCTGGAGTGAAGATATATAAGTATGTAATGAGCTTGTTTGTATAATTACATTACAAATTTGTCTGATAAAGGCTCCCCCGACAAACGATAACCCTATCTAGATCTATAATTGCAAGACGTAGTAGTATTATTATTTACGCTAACCTTCCGGAATGTGTAGCTTCGTTACAACACGAAGCTGGAGACCCCCAGATCTTACACGAAATTCGGGATAGACAGGCACATACAATACGCCCGGGGCATTAAAATAGCTACGTTTGTGTCTGTCGTGAAGTAATTGTCTTTGAAGTTATTTGCGTTTCAATCTTATAATGTGTTCACCGGTTGCATATACGAGTATGTGTGTACTACTAATAGACATATTACTTAGGAGTAGTAATGATTCTATACCGATTTTTTAACAGGACAGACACTATTTTATGTTTTATGTAGTAACTAGACTTATAAGGCATTAATAGAACTACTAACAATTAAAAGGTACTTCTTTAATAAACTAACATCAACGGTCTTTGGTAGACACCTGCAGGGACTGGAATTTAGGACTGGTAATCGGTCACCATGGCTAATTGTTCACCTGATATTTTACACGTAAAATAAATATTATAAAACAATAGCTTTTACGTTTTTCACAAACAGTAAAAAATACTATGACGGCAGTGATACATACCATCGCAGTTGTTCGTCACATGTAATAATAGTTCTATGAAAAATGAATTTCATATTTATTTTGTACATTATACATCACTTTGTTTACAGACTATTGAATTTTTGGTATTTAACTAAAAAAAATTGCTTTCTTCTTAGCATTGTGCAAGAAGTTGTTTTTAACAGTGCCGCGAAAACAAAACAATTCCCGGAACGAATAGCAGAAAATTATTTGTATTTGTACAGTTGAAAACATTGGAGGCGATTAATTACCGGGACACTGAACGCTATTGTGAGTGGAGCTGAGGGATTGCTTTAGTAAACACTGTCTGTACATTAAAAGTAAGATCAATTTACCGCCTCTGGCTATCTTTGATAATTCTATTTATTTTGCTTTCAACGAATCTGTAAAAATACGAGAATAATACTGGTATCTTGATTAAAATAATTGATAAATATAAATATCGTACATCGTTGTTTATTTTAATTATCTTATTTTTACAACTTTGTACTTATCATCATAAAGTACTTAGGTACCTACTCTAGTTTAATTTATAGTGTAATACAAAAATGGCTGTTCAACAAAATTTGAACAGACGTCAAAACTGAAAGAGTTGATACATACTGTAAAAGACTATTCCACTAACTATATTTATTAAACTGAAATCAACAGCTACTTTAAGTGGAAAGCGAAGAAAAGCCCGAGCCAGGCCTCTCGAGTTACTAGCGAGCGAATTCTTAACCTGCCAAGCACTTTACATCAGGTCAAGTTGTTCACTGCCTTCTTGTTTTGATGTTGTTCAAACTTCAGCCATTACGAATTCCATTACAGTAATGGCCGCATAATAAAAGATATATCTTTGTTTTTTTTTTGTTTGTACTGTACGATATTAATTAGAAACATACTAACCAGACCAGGTCACATCTAGATGGATTGAAGACCTGATTAAAGGCTAAAATAAAATGTGAATATAAACATAAACTTGAAGGAAAAGGAGACCGCGAGTTACGATTATGTTCGCGAAAGACGAAGCTCCAGCAGTGGACATCTGTGGGCTAAAGCAAACTATCACTTTTCATCGATAGATCATGATTTATATTACGTTCTTCGAGCGTCAATTATGATAGGATCGTTGTTTGATGTAATTATAATGCTGTCCACGCAAGTACAACGTGGAATATTGATTAAAACGTGTAAAAGATTTACGACAGTGTATACGACGTTTATGAATATATCAACACTTTTATTGCTACTTTTATTTCGTTGACCTTCATAAATATACAATAACTTTGCAACCTAAAATAATAACATCGTTCGGGAAAATGAAGATTACAGCAGTGAAAATAAATGGGTATAATGAAGACAACGAAACTTATACCACGATAGAAACCGCAATGGAGAGACCGATTGATTAACAACTTTTCCATTAGCCCTTTCTGAAATTAAACTTAACGTTAATTAAATTAATACTTGGCATTGATTTACACAGTAATACAATTCTGACACCAGAATACCGATAAATCTCCCACGACATCTCAACCTGCATAACGAAATGCAAAACTAAAATTTATTTTCTTTAAACTTTATCACACAGTAAGTGCTGTAGCGATTGGACTAAATAGAACTCGGAGTAAATGAAAACCGCAATATCTGGTCGGTGTAGTAGGAGAGGCAACAATTGGCGAGTATTTTCCAATACTGCCCTGGACTAGTGAGGCTACCTACCATTGGACTGCAGAATGCTTTTTCTGTTGCAAATCACTAGTTACTTATCATATAAAAATTGGTAACTCTATCCAATTCGTTACCTCAAAGGTTTTAGTTAATTAAAGAAGAATCGAGAATATTCTACTTACGACTAGCTGCAAAAACGCTTTTTAAGATTAAAACCGAGGAAGAAGTTGTTTATAGCATTCAGTATGAAGGGAGTCATTACGTTTTGGGTGATCATGCGACCAAAAACGGCATCTACTTTGCTTGGCATACTTTATTTTTTCTCAACCAATCTCTAGCAATATTTTTTTTGGGTGATCGTGTAACGTTATTTCAGACTTAATAGAGAGGGCGTTCAATTCGCCGATTATATGTTACTGTCCCAAATTATCTATCTTCCTAATTTATACAAGATCTAAAAGGTCAAAATCAGCAGATTTGAACAGAAAAAACAAATTTACATTTACGAACGGCCAGGGAACTCGAAATAACGTAGCAAATTCTTTTGGTAAAAATTCTTGCTTAATTTTTCTCATGAGTTATATTGGATATGTTTGTCTTCAAGTCATTATTTGTGATTTTGATCAGTAATTTCACTAAAAGTTATAAATACTACACTCAAAAAGTCAATTAAACCGTTAAATTGATAATGTGCTCAAAAATATATTACTTGCAGGTGCCTCAATTACGATATTTTAGTATATACTCAGGTTGTACGCATGCGACGTTAGTCCGTATAACGTTCCAATTTAATATAAGCTTCATACATTATTGCTTGCAAATTTATATATAAGAATAATAAAATTATTTTTTCTGTGCCTGTCCCCACTGTTTTTGCTGAGCTCAATGTAAACTAGTAACTGTACTAGACCAGCGCGCCCTGTACCCATGAGGCCACTGAGGGGGTTTTAGTAAGGTAAAAGTCCCACATAACCGGCATATCTCCCATAGTAACGAGTACCTTTTGAAGGTTTCTCCCCGAAACCAAAAAAAAGACACGCGCACGGGTCTCCTGACTGAAACATTCCTTTTGAACTTTTTACCGTGTAACTTGATTAATAAAAGTATCTTTGAATTTCAGTAAATGAAGACATAACGTAATTAACGTAACATTACGCCCGTAATTCTCGAAGAGGTAGGCAGAGTGATTTAGAATGTGTTTTTATTTCAATGTTTTACAGTGCTTCTAACTAGTTGTAATAAAACCTGTATTGAATTAAATGTTCGACAACGAATGTGTGACGACGTATGAATTATGTAAATTTTACATAATATCAAAGTAAAAAAATTCTTAAGACAATTTCTAGTCGCATCTATGAAAATATCAGTGTGACTTTTACATCATAATTATCTATATGTACATAATATACGTTACATCGTCGATTATCAATATCGTTTTCGAAACAAGCCCTTGATGATATTTTAAAGCTTCTGTCAAAATAAGATCAGTGTACACAAATCAGATTCATTATGCCATCTCCTTACAAAGCCGCTTTATTAATACGTAATGAGCTTCCAAACAACATTTCATTAACCGAAAGACACCGTAAAGATACAGATTTGCCTTCGCAAGTTGTTTATATGCTAATACGTTTTGGCACCTAGCTCACCTGATATTACATTATAGTATCTACTGCTATAGTAATAAGAGCTAATATTTAATGAAGCAACAGACAAAACTCTCTGAAATTACCTAGGGCGTGCTGTTATTGTTTTCTTTTCTTATTATTGTTTTAATCGGTTTCAAAGCTGTATACTGAAATTCAGTATGAAGTGCCGCTCCATACATAAAACAGGTTGATAAGTTTCTGTAATATTCGTTGTATAGATTCTCGTACATCCAACAGCTTTAAACTTTTTAATTCTAAATTGCTTTGTACTGAACTATGTAGTTACATTTTAGGTAACGGTCATTATAAAAAACACAAAATATACATTTATGGTACTACAACCGTAGGTACTCGTATCTTGTATATGGGGTATGTATACCGTATATTTATATAGGATAATTATGTAACCGTAGGTATCTTGTATACATATATATGTAGGTAATTTGTATGCTAAAAGTCTTTATGGCTGTAAACAAACAGATGCAGCGAGAAATTGGACTGGAAAGCCGCATTGTTTGGTACTGTATAGGAATTAATCTTTAAGAGTGACACATATGTTTATTATGCTACGAACATTTCTGTCTTTGTGATTCAATGTTGCGCATATCAAGCACAGTTAAGGCATTGTCATAATAACACAACAAACGTTATGACAGCATAAAGCACTAACATACTGACATATACTCGTACTAAAAGCTCAGTATCTACGGTAGATCTTTCGAGACATATCATGTATGCACGAGTACGTGACAGTGATGTGGAGACGTTGCCCCCAGGACAGGGTGCCAATCTTTGCATATTGAATCTAATTGCTTCTGCCCCACAGGTATCTCGGAATGGTTTTAGGATACGTACTTCGATAGCGATATACAATTCAATCCTGTCGGCATACACATGCATATTACATATATAACTTCAGACTACGAAAATATAATGTCATGTTGGTTCATATCGAAGATTTCGCCCTGAACTGCTGTGTAGAATCTAGAATAAATATTGCCGTTACCTGCATGAATGCTGTTTAATTATTGTACCTAATGCCCACCATAGTTTGGTGTCAGATTGCGGTGTATTAGTTGTTTCTAGTCGCCTGTTCTCATAAAAATCTAATGCTTATTTAATAAAATAAAAAGAAAATAGAAACGATATAGGAGTTATAAAAAGGTTACGATAGGTATAAAAAGAAAATTAAAACGAATCACTCTCAAAATGTTGTACTGTTTAATACACGACACCGATAACTTGATTATCCTGATAGGTACATTTCTAAGACAACAACTAAAATACTTTAGCGGCAAGTGTGAGTGTGCTTCAACAACGGACAGACAACTACTGAAGCAAGCCTTCGCAAAAGTCCAAAGCTTATCCTATTGGCCCATAAGTCAAAGTTAGTAACAAAAATGATTAAAACAAAATGTCTTCATGAATACGAGCTTATGTTTTTAAACGTTTTCAAAACGGACGTTATTTTTCCTACACGCGTCTGTTTAAAGTTATTTATGATCCTGGTTATAACAAGGATAATACGATTACGAGGCTTTGACTGGTTGGCTTTCCGTTTTCATATTCTATTATTGCGTTTTTATATGCTCGCACTTCTTTTGAGCATTCGTTTAAATTATTCTCTTTCTGTATCAAATCGCGTGTGTTAGTATCATTTGCTTTCTTATTTTTAATTTAATGTCGCTAATTACATTTTCTAATAGTGCCTCTAAATTTCGATATGTACCTGGTGTATGGCAATAGACTCTCAGTTATTCCATATTGGGACGTAAACGTAACTGGTGAAACGTGGAAGTGTGCCTGCACTCCTCTACTTCCCTCATGGGGGGTTACAGGCGTGATGTTACGTTTACATTTTTATATGACAGTTATAGTGAATAAAAAAAACACTGGAATAAAAGGGATGTTCAGATCAGTTGGTCCAATTAATATCTGTTTTAACAGAACTTTCACATTACTGTCATTGTTTACTCAATGTGTTTTCAATTTCCAATAATAAGTATTAATCATTACTAATACCAACCATTTCACTCTGTTAAAACATGAATTCTATGAAACGACCAGTCAATAGCTTCATTAATTAGTGAATTAACAGATGCATAAACTGAAACGACACATTTAATGTTATAATATGAATATTAATTTTTTTTCAAAGAGCTTCCATTTCTAGTTAAGTATAATTAACATAATGTTCTGCTTTTCACTTATAAAAATAACGAAAGTAATGTACGTGTGGATAGACGGAGCTCATTTGCAATTTAATTAGAACAGCATACATCGCTCTTACGGTAAATCCTGTAATTTCAATGATTATATTTCTCATAACGTCATAAAGCATTTATTTCTGACAGTTACGAGTATTTTTGATTAGAGCTAATAGAAATTCATTCAACAGAAAATAAGCGTGTAATATAATATGAGTATAGGTATCTATTTGTATGAGTTACTTTAAAATAGAAAGGGAGTCGTTGTTGAGTTAAAACTTAGTCTGTTGGACATCAGATGTCAGTGCATTCTACCAAGTTCATACTTCAACTTGAGGAGAATTCACGGAAAGTTGCTGAGGAATCACCAGTGCTTCATTCAATTGTTCTGTATAAATGTGCTTGTCTTCTCATTAAATAATATTCGTATTTTAGTTTGTGGGTCGTGGTTTATAAAGAAGGGAACTCTGGTAGAATATGTACATATATTATATGTACCTATAATAATATATATCGTATAAGTGGAGTCACTGTAATAGTTTTCCGATTACATTTGTTTGTCCTGGTTGTCCATAAATATCAATATAAATTGGTATGCAAACCGAGAAGCGTTAAAGGGTATGCAGCAAAAATGAACGAAACATACGCTTTCGTCTTGTTATTTTATTTGTAGTTTAAGTTCCTAGTCATTCACGAATAGAATTAAAGCAGAAACATGGTACATTGCATTGAATGTTCTTTAATACCTACTTAAATGTTTTGGCGTGAAATGATAAGGCATTGGACACTCCTCGGGTGTTGCAAATGTCGTTATCCGACGGTGACCACTTACCATCAGTTGAGTCGTCTGTCTGTTTGTCATACTGGAATATGTCATATACATATGTAAAAAAAATAGACGTCAATTATAATTGATCAACTCATTGTTTTCAATCGATACGTTAACCTTACATCGTTCGTTTTAAAAATTAGCAAACATTACTTTTGTCCAATACAAAGTATGAAATATTGTGAAACGCGATATTTCATCAACGATTCACATGGAAATCGTTCCCTGAAATAGATAGAATACGAATGCGGATTACATTCCGCTTTGCTATGTTTTTTTAACGATGAAGACGGAAAATATTTTCGAAAATGTTTTTGGTTCCACTGCGTTCATTACTCATAGCCCCAAAAGTGTGCACGGCGCTGACATGTGGCAAACGATGCGCCAATACTGGATTAACAATAATATTGGTAATTAATTTTTATGGAGCTTTTTGTGCTTCAGGAATTACGTAATGGAAACAATCGAGAAATCGTACTTGACAGCATTCTGAAAAATCACCGAACGATAGCAAATCTTATATTCACATATATCTTAATACCTTTACATAAAGTGCTTAATGGATTCTCAAAGATAACATTTAACATAAAAGACAGTAGTCATGTCCAAAATTGATTCATCAAAATCAGCACATGTAGATCATAATATTGATCAAATACAGGTCATGTAAAGAATTGATGAGTTGTTAATATACATAATGTATAATTAACCAGACTATACCAGTGTATATATGTATATAAGGCGTATGGTAAAATTTATATATAAAAGGCTCGTCAACTTTCCGCATCGGGTGACAGCAATTTGCATTTTAATTGACGGGACGGGACAGACCGAGACCGAGACCGCCCTTATCATGTAAAAATGTTTTAACCCGCCAATTTATATATTTTTTTTACTTCACCCAATTTGTAGTCTATTGAATCGCGGGTGAAAAAGATTACAGAAGATAAATCTTGATTTTCGTTTTATCTTTTATGAATAGGAATGTACGTTAATTGGAAATGTCGGTAATACAGAATCGAAAGCGAAGTGCTCTTAATGCGAGTGCACTCGCTATATGCCCGCGCTTCCTACTTTATCCAGAATTTATTTATGCTAATATTATACGGTAAATCGAATCAGTCATTCTCTTGTAATTTTTAAGCTCTGTTGTTTAAGCTCCTTGTCGAGAGTTAAGAGCCAGTAAGTTTTTATGTTCTTGTTTGCTATGAGACAATTAAAGTTTATAGTAATAAGTAGGTATATGCTATCAAATGTAAATCTAAATGTAACAATAGGCATAAATTACTCTATTTCAACGTTCTAAAAAATTTAATGAAACAATCTCAGCTCTATTTGAAAGTTAATTGAGTTTTATGTCGTCATTAAATTTCTTTGCTTCTTCTGTTTGCGAAACGCGGTTAAATAAATTATGAAAAGGGACGTCCCCTTATTCCAGCAAATTTCGTTTTTGTTTTGCGTATTTTCAATGGTAACTTTTTCATCATATATGAATGCGTTCATCCTTATATCAAGGCGTATTATAGTAACTTAATAACAGAAAGTAATATAAAAGAATGCGGTCGAAGCATGGCAGGTCTGCAACGATAAAAATATTTGACACTTTGTGCTTTGTGCCTATCCCGCAAAAAACCTCGTGGAAGGAAACGTATGTGTAATATATAACAAATATTATTATTTAATTTTTTGACAACGAAAGTCTGGATACCGGTGTAAGAATAAAAAGGAATGCGTTAAAAGCTTTTCTGACATTCTGTGGGAGATGGCGCCACAGGTAAATATTTCAGGTTAATATTATCGAACGAAGCCTTTCGCATTACTTATATACAATATTCTAGTGTGTTTTACTAGCAAACAGCGATTAATATCAACTAGTATATGAATTTAATAGACAAGATAAATATAAATTATACTGGCCTATATTCAGGAATTACAAGCGTGTTGTTACGTTTTTTAGTACTAGAACTTTGTAAGCCAATTTATGTTTAAGATTGCTTTGAAGTATATGCTGTTTTTTCATGTGTTTTCACCTTCTTAAGTCAACTCGTGCTAGGAGGAAGAACATGACAAAACAAGATATACCCGTATAACGTAATAATATATTGGCGTCATCCAGGTCGATTATGTTCGCAACTGGATCACAAAAATATTGTCTTTGCCTAAAATTACTCCCGCTACATACATGTTCAATTAAAAAGTTAGTATTGACGAGCTGGCTTAAACTCTTACTTTGCCTTATCAGCAGCATCTTTAGGTAGCTTCGAATGATGGTATCAGAATAATAAATCAACTTATCACTACTGCCAGCTTGTTTAGAAGAAAATTACATTACTGTATCATGAGCAACAGAATCTAAACGCAATACATAAATATTAAGGGACTTCGCAAAAGTCTTGAAAGTCGAATCTTTCGTATTATTACGGTGTATAATACATATTAGCGTGGGAAAAGGAAAAATAAGACTTGACGGTGACGGGTACCTACGCCATTTTCGCATTATCGCCGGAGTGAAACGACGTCAAATGTCAGGGTGGCGAAACAAACGTACGTGAATCATAAGAAATGGAAAATGCGGAGCTTTTTACGTGGGCTACCATTACCGGGGGCGCCTGAAGCGTCACCGCGAAGTAGCGAATATTTTGGACGGTATTTGTACTTCGGATTAATCCATTATTACATACTAATATAAATAAAATGTCGTAACAATTTAAACACCCTCCATTACTTACACTGCTATATTATACAGTATTTTTCGTTAACAATACCTCGGGAAAATTAATGATACCACATGCGACGTATATGTGGTATCATTAATTTCAACATTAACGGTGAGGTATGTGATATAATGGGAAAAATTTCCGCGTAAATTCCAAGCCCGTACAGCGTGGACATTATGTCAAATCTTTCTACGTAAATGTGATTTTACCCGAATATAACTCCACTATAGTAACTCAACAAAAGAAAGACTCAATCGCGGTTGTGAGTAATAGTTTTCAAAACGATTATAAGAATATAAATACCGATTTCGAAGTTTATAATCTACAGCCGATCACCAAGATCTTTCTGTTAATTCTTATGGAAGAAACATTGCGTACTAGGATAAGTGCCTCGCCCACCCATGAGAAAAGTTTGTTGAGGCGCGGACCAAAAGGTAAGTGGTTTAGAGGTACGGATTCTCATCACGATAAATTTGTTTTGAAATAACTTTGATTACTTATAAACTATTTGAATTTAAACACATTGTATTTGATAACGTTTCCTATATCCTGCCTTACAGTTACTCTACATTTCCAATCTTTAAATTTTATTACAGGTGATTATAAATGATAAAATCTCGCTTATGAGGCCTTTATTTGCCGCATCTTGACGCATTGAAGATTCTGAACTCTGCGCTCAGACGGTTAGAGTAAGTTATCAGTCTCAGTTGGACAACAAGTTTGTTTGTAGAATATGATAAAGAGGAAATAAGTTTTATTGCACGGTAATAGGAAAGTTTTAAACAATTCCGTGGAAATGAAAGTCTTATGATATCTAAAGCTGTATAAGCATCGTATAGCGTAGCTTTGAACCAACTACTTCTCATTTCTGTTATCGGTCACATAACCACCTTGAAACTCTTCGTTAAGGCTTAAAATGTATTGTATAATGATACAAAAATTAAAGGCGACTTCTCAAATCTCTTTCCATAAAATATAAGCACAGAATGTCTTTGGATAAAAACTGATGAATCAAATGTTAACTGAAATATATTAGAAACTGAATACTGTCAACGCAATCTCTTAGATTATAGAACGTTTCCTCGATGGATTACAACAAATCCAAGCATGTAATTTTCTGTGTACCGCAAAAGAAGCATGTTTTGACATGACAAAACTGCAATATTGGGCCACAGTTAATGCTTTCAACGTTTCCGTCTACGTTAGTTATGTAGGTTATTACGTACTTCTTATCGTGTGCCACATAAAAGGAACAGGAAAATTTATTATATCGATCACAAGTAAAGTGAGGTGATCGTAAATATTTTTACTCAACCTCTCCCCGCTCTGGAACTTCTGAAGAGCCTAAAATAGTACAAGCAACGCTTTTAGTTATTCAGAGAAAAGGATCGTACTTATTTTTTGTATTATCTTTTATCTATACGACAATAAAAAGAAAAGACTGAAATAAAATAATACGCTTCAGATGTTAAGTACTTGATTGTATTGAAATTCAACAACGTTTTTGATACAATCTACTGATGTAACATTTGCATTACATTTGTTTTAGTAAACGAATCCAACATTGTTACTATATTAGTGTGTCGTATATTTTATTAAATAAATAAAAGTTTTTTTTTAAATATGTACATATATGTGCGTAAGTGACATAATCACATCTGTTAAACTTACCCATGGCGTAGAGAATGATAAGGGCGGAAACTACCCAGGAGCACATTTTGCCAGTGACAGCTGCCCTTACATGACTGTATTACGCTTTCACATTTGTTCCTGCAACAAAGAAATTCACCAATTTATTCACATAACAATTCACATCGTAGAAACGAGGTATCTGAACCTTTTAAATGGTTAACATAGATGACAAAAAGCACATACTTTTAATAACGTAACGTATCATTCCCAATTTCATAGTGGGACGTAAAAGCGTAACAGGTGAAACGTGAGAGTGTTCTACACTCCTCTACCTATCTCCTCACGGTATGCAGCCGTGATGTTAAAGTGATACATTTAGTGGATATTAATACCTTCGACTGTCTTATTCAAAAGGGTTCACATGCGTAAAATGAGATGGAAGACCGTGGGATCAAAGTCGCTACGCGTATGATAACCTTACTGAATAAATTTAGAATCATTATCTGTGTATGGTGACGCTTTACTTCTGAGTTTTTTCTCGTGTAAATATCGCTATGTACCAGTGAAGGAACTAAGAGATTTTTCAACGGAATACATAGTTTGTTTATCTCTGTATTAGGTATCCTAAAAGCTTGTGTCTGATGCGTTTCAAAAAACTGGTTCTTCCTTCTCGTTCAGCAAAGTTACGTTACCAAAACTAATGTATTCGGTAGAAACATATAATACATATTTATAACACATGAAAGCAAGTTTCAGTAAATATTTAGTAACATACGTATATATTTAGTATCTCTTCTCCCTCCCGAGCCTTTATATCGTTCCTTTTCCGGACGCGAGTCGCTCCCCACAATGAGAGGATTAAGGCCACAGTCGGCCACGCTGGCAAAACGCCGGTCCGCAGACTCTGCACGCCTTAGAGAATTTTTTTTTTTATAAT
>DWFO01003168.1:0-12635 GCA_018246595.1 Mimoniades nurscia nurscia | reverse complement strand
ATTTAGTAGTGCCCGACCCGGGAATCGAACCCAGGACCTTCCGTTCGGCAGTCGCACTTGCAACCAACACGACCAACAAGGCAGTTATCTAATTATACAGTATCAATATAAGCCTAATACCTACCTACCTGTGGAAATATTTGGCACGTAGGCTCTCCCGAAAGTAAATGGAGTATTCATCGTTTCTAAAAAGAAACTCTCGGATGTAGGTAGGTACTTAATAAAATCGATATAATTAGGTGACTATTAATATTATGAATATAAATAAAGAATTAAAATTTCTTTCATGTGCCGAAAGAAAATGACGTCGGACCGGAATAAATAAATCGCGTGCCCAGCTAAAATAATCTTATGTAAATATTTCATTCTCAGCACACGTTCTTTACTTAGCTTTAACAAAACAAAGTTTCGATTGGAGTGACGAATTCGATTATAAATATTCCCAAAGCTGCACCAGTGCGCCCCGAAATAGACCGCGCGCGTCCAAAACTTGCACTTCGCGCGCAAACAAAATAGCGCAACGTCCAGCGGAGAAGTAATTCCGTACTATTTTATTTACCTCCCTTAATTTCTTCTAAAATAAAACCGATGAATAGTCAAGATTTGCCGCGAGATTCTATTAATAGGGCCTCGGACGCAAATATCGCTAGTTTGTCTGATCATTGACGCAATTGTATGAAAATGTACATGGTTTATTTTACAAAACGATGGATAGTCGAGTGGGCGTCCTGTCGACCATATTTTCTCCATAAACTTGATGCAATTTGCACTACGTAGCGAGCGGTGTCGTCGGGGGTCTCCAGCGTCACGCCGATACCACATCTGCCAATCAGCTACTAATCGCAAACATTTACGAGCCATAAAATCCGAGTAAACAGGCCATAATATCAGCAGAAGGAACATAAACTTTCACCAGAAAAGTCATTTTTCTATATCCATACAACATATTGTATCATGACATATCACTATAAGAGTATGTATGACACAAAGCTATAATGACAACATTTAAATTATTATAATATTGAAATACAAGCAAAAAAATTGGAAGAGAAATATATTAAAATCGATTCATAGCAACATTTACAATGACAGCATTGAGCGCGATGAGACTGAAACGACGAGCGCGTGACGTCATCAGGCGACTGGCGTGTAGAGTTTTGAAAGAAACTACATTTTTCATAATGTCCTTTGATATCAGCTCAGCGGTATTGGCGTGACAGTGCGTGCGTAATAATGCGCTTAGCTCGCCATTTTTGGACGGTTTCAGTCGTTTACGAGCAAACCTGCTTCGCCCACTTTATTTATAGCGGCTTTCGGCGACACGATCGTGAGACTTAATTCGGAAAATACTGACAAAAGAAATCCTCGAACACGCATTGACATCGCACTTTTTACTAACATCGCTTGTATCTTTTTATACGGTTCTTTTCATTTTTGCATATGGGTTTTATTGTCCACAAATTAGTCGACTTCATGCTCTACTACGCACAATTAAATGTAAACCTAAATTAAGACCGATACCAAACAGGAAATGAGCAACACATAGCCCAAAATTTTTGACTTCCTACACACAATATACCTACACCAGCTAGTGACCTCTGACTTGAACAAAACATATTCGTCAATACCCGGTATTATAATAATATACAATCTTCTGCATATCTAGTCGTGCTGTCTTGCAATTCACGATGGTAGAACTGCTTTATACCAGGCAAAATATTGTCTGTCTTGGATTCGCTTTCCACCCAGGACAAATACTTGTGTGATGAGCAAAAGTACCTATTTGTTCTATGTGTGCTTATAAAATAATATCAATAGAAATATATGTTTATATGTACACATGTAGTTCTTACCCGTCTGGTAACTATAAAACGGTTTCGTCTACTTTGGGATCAGACGGCCATATGTGAAGATGTTCCAAAATACTATTATTATTAATATTATAAAAGGTTGTGCCAGACGCACTAATGAGATAAGGAATATAATTTCAATACTTAGTTACAGACATCTGTGCCGGCAGCGGGCTGAAATTGTCTTCTGATTATATGTATATATCTATACGTAACATAATGTCACGCCTCTAATCCCGGAAGAGGTACGCATAAGAGCGTAGTAGCTACCCTACACTCCCACGGATGTAAAAGAACAAACGTAAAGGTAATATTAATATTAATAAAGGCGTTGGTTTTCTGCAATATTTGAATACCTCCGAAATTCAAGGTGCGAACGAACCAGAGGGAGATGTTCCCGAGCCAAGTCGCTTCGATACATAATCAATTCAGTGGAGGTATTTTCGTATTATTGTAACTCGCAAACTCCTGCGACACGCCCGAATTTTCCAAGACACGAACTTTCTATTAGCAATATGAATAATTCATAAATTTGGCCAACACGGCACATAAATATAGGCCTCGTTATTGGGTGCAAAATATTTTATAACCACGGCCACGGTTCATAAATAAAAATAAACCATGCTATATTTGTTCTGTATACGTAATAAACGATCAAAAAACTTCCAACCTCTATAATACATTTTTATAGTTGCGATACAACGTAAAGTAATTTCATCTTTTGTTGCCCTTTCAAGGAAGAAACCGTAATAAAAAATGATACAACGAAATTGTGTGCAAATTTGCCTTGATCAATTATTATTGGTTATTTATTTTTATATAACAATATACACCTTAACAAACCGGACCTAAGCTACGTAACTTCCATTCTCGCCGTCTTAGTATTTTAAGTAACCATCTAGGAAGTACACATTTTCGCATTTTAAGGTTTTCAGGTACGTATTAATACACACAGAAAATTTTTAAGACTGTATATATTTAATAGTCTAAGAAACAGGCAGATGAATCATATTATTATGATGGCAAGTAAAAGCGGCACTGATGAACCTTTGGAACACCAAAAGCGTCACCATAACTTTGAACTTCTGACGGACCGATTTTTCTATGTCGTACAACCCTAGTGAATTGACTTTTTATTAGCATTATACATTTTTCATCTTTCTAACTTATATTTTATTTATTATTGTCATTCACTAGCAAGTAAAAATAGTACATTTAGGCGGATAAATTCACGATTAATAAAATATACAGCTCTAACAATGATATGGAAGACATTGGATTTGGTCGCTTGGCAGCTTTATCGCTGGCTGTAAGACCAGTCGGTTACGCGGGCAAGGCCAGAGACTCGAGGGAGCTGTAGTCCGTACACTGGCAATGTTCTTTTGAATAAAATAAGAGTTGCTCGCTACGCTATTACGCGATGAGTACCAACATAAACGTAAAAATTTAAAGAAAATTTCAGGTAACAAAAACATATTGCTGCGTTACGCAATAGGGTTTATTGCTACTATCTTACTTTAGCTATATAATATTGTTATTGCTATACTATGTAGCAACTAATGTTAGCCCTAATGCTAGGCTTATATGTATTTCCATGAATAGAAAATATACTTGAAACGTTATAAGACAGACGAAGTACTCAACACTTCAATTCGTAAAAAAAGCATTATTTGTACACAATAAACGCTATTAAGATTTGCTGTGTTAAAAGAAAAAAAATACGATGTTTTCATACTGAATGCATTTTGCTTACGACGAGAGTCGTGTTTATATAAAGCCATTAACATTACTTGCGTCAAACCTTCTATGCCGACGCCGTGGTAGGCGTCAATAGACACCTATTTCTGGAGCAAACGTCACAACATCAAGGTGCGCGATGGAATTATAAAAAAAACGAATGCACCGGATATCCTTATATATATTTTATGTACCTACACATCTCACTGCGATCTTTGTCACACGGCCAAAATAAACAATAGATATGTGTATATGTGTATGTATATCCACTGATAAGACGATTGATTTGCTATTTAACGTTTTCATATACATATTTTATTTATATTTTAGTGAAATATCTAATTAATGTAGTCAATTAAATGCCCGGTCTATTATCGCGATGAAATAGTCCACACCATACAAATCTACGTTGAAGGTTGCAGTACACTACAAAAAAGAATGTGTAGAAGATATGTACTTTTAGTATCAATATCTATGTTATATAAATTATTATTTAAGAGTTTAATGCTATATTTGCTGCTTGAAGTGTCATACCAATATTCAAAGATTAACTCCCGAAACCGTAATCCAAGACAAGGTTGATTTAGAAAACCATTCAATTTTCTATATTTGAATGTAACAAAAAGATTAATTATATAATTGCAATAATTAATTAGTAATTTTTCTCATCAAATTGTATTCAGTTAGTTATAAGGTGTACATTTATACATAATACAGTTATTAGTTTCGTATGTATATACATACATAAGAAGGTTTTCCATACGCGCACTAGCCAGATCAATATAACTAGAATAGGTAGTTGATCAAACGAATCTCTGACGCAAGTGGCTTATCGCTTACATTACATGCATTGTCAGTGCCCAAGTTTTTACCTTGTAAACTTGACCTACACGAGTACACTTCTATTTTACCGTACGTCCGGATTGTTAACAAGTTGTTTTCGAGTTTCACTGTCATTGCGTGACACTTATCGAAAACAATCGACGGGTATTAGAAAATACATACATACACATAATATCAATCCATATGATGTTCAATTGTTGAACACGGCTTCGCTCAGAATAAGCGTTCAAAAATCTCACTTTGCCGTGCTGGTCCAACGCGCGTTGACTTTACCGCGTTTTAGGAAACGTCTTAGCTTTAGGAAAGTATTTCTGATTAACGATATTTTATTTACAAATATGTTTCATTGGCAATGTCCATATTATTAGTATCTACTGATAATATAGTATTTTACTCGTAGTATTAGGCGATATGAAAATATAGGTAAGCAGGAAGATAAAATTTTCAGTGATTAGCGACAATAAATATCCACTGCTCAGTTTACACATACAGAAATGTACACAGATTTTTACGAGTTTTGTATCATCATGACACACGGAGCGAATCGCTATCTATACCAATGAACGACTTGATATAAATATTGCAAGGCATTATGTACTAAATTTAAAACATCTTAGGTACTATGTGGCTGTATCTGAGGAATTCCTACTTTTCTTAACATTAATCAATAAATAAATAATTATAATAATAAATTATCACTAATAATATAATTTTAATAACCAATAATAAAAATAAAGGGTTAAAATTTAATAATGTATATAAAGAAGTAAGGAGACTTGGGACGATTTCATTAATAAATGAAGCTTGAATATAATAAGCAATGACTGAATATAAAAAGTCCTATTATTGACGACATCACCACACAGACTAATTACAATTGGACTCGTCCGAGTGCTTACCAAATGTAAATAATTAAATACTATATTTATTACTAATTAATCTATGAACTTTCAACTGAAATTTAATTTACAGTTCGCTTCAATACCGTACATTTAAAGTTTCATATGCTTTTCCTTTCATAATTGTGTAAAAAAAGTCTGCACGACCTCTATACAATATTATTGTAGACAACAATAGAATAGTATGACGACTCGTTACAAAGAATTTATATAACTGAGCAAACACGAATTAACAGCATTTGTACACTACGGAGTGCGCATATGTTTAATTTTTTGCTCCTATGTTTATTACTCACCCGCCGCGAACCGCGCGTGTAACGTTAAATAGAAATGTCTAGTAGAGATACGTAATAATACTTTTGACATTTGCGACCATGTTATGTCCATTTTAGACACGTGGTAAATAAATTATGATCGCCCTATTATGTTTAGTCGCAGTGTAGGTATATAGACACAAGTCACCGAAACCAGAGTGTGTGTGAATTAAAGACTGACGAATGTAGAAAAAACAGGATCTGTAAAAATATGGATACCTGCTATTATTTTTACTCGGCCTATCCGTTAAGAGATACTCGCGTAACGATATAATAATATTGGAATAAATGTAGATAAATTTTGGTAGACCCTACACTTTTGAACATTTGTGTCAATATCTGTATATATTAGACACGTGTTAAATAAATAAATTCAGAATGAACAGAATCATGAGCGCGAAATCTAATTGGTTAAAGAAATATGCACATACAAATATAAAAATATACATTATATATAAGCTTAGACGAAGACAACGCGTTCGCAAATGTATAGCAAATTTTCGTTTCATGTAAAATACATACATGACTCCTTTTAAGAGGTCATAGAGGGGTTCAAATACGAATCCAAATGACGTCATCAGACGGAGACGAATTGTGCGCACTCAATTTCAACGAATGATTTGAAATAAGAATAATGTAAGGCAAACTATTCACTACATCTACAGCTTCACTATCCAATGTATAGTTTGTATGTAAGAAATCAATGCCGCGCTCATAAAAATACCAAAATGTCTTTCTAGTACTATAAAATAAAAAAATCTATGTATTTGTGCATATTTTAATCTTTATATTACAAATATGTAGTTTGTCATAAGTCTATCACTCTAGACACGGGCTCTGCCTACCGCAAAACATTTATTTTTGTGGTTTTTATATCTATAACAATACATTTTGTGGATTTCGACTTATCGTTGCTATGCAAACACCAATGACACGAAATTTTTAAATATTGTTATCTTGACGCAGTGCAGTAATACATAATCTAATATGCCTTATCATTGGGAATTGGCGCAACATTACAGTTTTAGAATTTCAAGAGGGTTTGATAAAAAAAAAGACAGCGCTAGTGCGGCTGTCGGTCCGATTTGCATCAATATAGAGTTCAATGCGCGAGCGCGACGCAATCTACGCGATATTGGATATATCTCGAACGAATATAAATGTATGAATGTGCTTGTAACCGAGTTCATTATACATAGTGTCCGGAGCGGATTCCCGGTTTTTTTTTCGAGTGGGATAATAGTACAATTAGTACCTACAGTTTGTAAGGATAGAGATGTATGACACTTGGTACCCTCTGCCTACCCCGTAATGGCCGTGACGCGATGATGAGGGTAGATTTTATTAAGGTTAACACTAAAATACTACAAGGAGTAGGAACACAAATTATTTTTGATCATTTAAAATACTTAGATGATAATAGCTATACAAACGAATGGAATGTCAAGGGATATATTTATCGTAATATTTGCCGTAATCGCAATGATCTAGATCCCTAGATTGATAATACAATACAACCATTTATTGTCCTTTGGTGTTGTTTGCTGTTGACGTGTATTTTATTTTTCTAGGGAATGGAACAATAAAACAGTATTTTGTTGTCATGGATTGTGTAATCATCCAATTTATTGCTTTGTTACGACAAAATACAACAATGTGTGACAATGTTATGAAAAAACACATTGCATTTGTCATTCATTACATTGATGTTTTAACAATCGAAAACAATACATTCTATTGTACGCACGAGTGACATTTTCCAAAAGCGTTAAAATTATGCTCCTCGAGAATAACGATTTCAATTTACGCACGTGTAATTATAATGGTCTGCACCATATTTTTAATCGGAACGAAAATTCTCGAAGGTATATATTATGTGGACGTCTTTCTAGGTACGATTCGTATTTTAAATGTCAGATTATTAACTTTTACATACAGATGACTATTCTTTCACAGTTACGTTCTAAATAGCACTTTTCAAAAAACAAAATCGATGAAAGCGAAATTACCTTGATAATATTTTTACGTAGGCATTAAAACAGTTCAGACCGACTTCATGATGTCCTTAATACCTAGAGTAGTTAATCACAAAAAAAAATACATTCACTTTGATTTTAATGTAGGTAACCGTTTAACACTGGACATATGACATACATAATATACATATTTAAGTCCAACATAGTTGTCTAGTATTGCGCTCGGTTTAGTAATATGTAGATTACGTGTAACTTGCATAAGGTACCTAGGCACCGCGCTATGACGTAATAGCGTGGTACGGACGCGTCGAACGCGAGAGTGATGCGATAGCGCATTCCTTGAGAATGCTAAGTTAATTTCTGCGTGTTGTCCACCGCTCCTGTACCAAGTCCTGCCCGGTCCGTGTTTCACACGCGCCCACATTTTCCGACACAAGAGTACACCATACAGACTAATGAGAGGGACCACGTAATTGGACGCGAATGTTGAAAGTTGAAACACAGTTTACACGCGTACTTTTATTTTCTAAACGAGCAATTAGCGCACGGTCAACACGTTGCAAAGGACATATATACAAAACGCAAATTTCTTTCAAAAAAACTTTTGCATCTCGCAAAAGGGACCGGAGCTGTAAAAAAAGCTGTCAAATATTATACAACGGATGATTAAAGCATAATTAATTGTCACTGACCTTCGCTCATGAAGTAAGGTATCCGGAATCGTCCCGACAGCACGCGATCCCTCAGCGACTGCAGGGTGGAGCCGTCGAAGGGCAGTGCGCCGCACACCAGCACATACAGCACTACCCCGAGACTCTGCAGGCGATTACACACACGTACGATCAGATGGCTGTGTGTGGATACGTCCCAAGATATTAATATTATTATTAGAATATATACATAGACTATGTGAAGATTAAAATGTTAATTGTTGGAACTGTAAAAGAAAACATGTTAAGGAAAGGTGTATAGCTTAGAACACTCCATAACATTGTAAAAGACATGTGAAGTCTGTCAACGCCAATAAACCCTTTACATTATCACCCACCCTTTATGAGACACGGATCCGTGTGCAACAGAGAAAGAATAAAACGGATTGATGACGATGATTTTCACGATGGACATCCACACGAACTTCACCACGGCGACAAAAACCAGGTACCTACATATGTGATATTATACACGAGAATTGAGATCAACGCGCAAGTTAATACGAATACAAACTAAATTCTAGCGAACGCACATACATACATACATAGTGAAGTTGTTATTGCTCTCCGAGTGAAGGCTATATTAAATCCCCAAAACGAATGCGTGACAGAGGTCCCTTTATTCAAATAAAACTGACGAAGGCCAGACAGACAAATACTATTAACAACGATGGTGTGATTTTGTGCGTAAATTGAAATTCAAGAGACTCTTCAACGGCACATGTATTATATTATTATATCGCTATGGTAGAATCGTTAGGGGCTAGGCAGGGAACATTGAGTGACACAGACGACGTCACGGCACGACATGTTTCCTGTTGATTTGCTCTCTTTACGATTTCGGTTTCGAAGACAAAACTTTATGAGAATGAATACATACGTTCACTTATGAACCAAAATAATATTCCGATACCTAATTAAATTTTATACTCGGTACCCGATATTGTTTACGTTGCATTGAAGATCAAATAAAAAAAAAAAAATACTTTGCTGAATTCAGCGAGCGTGCGTCAAACCGTTCATCGTGCTGGGTGAATCAGCGCTTTAAAAATTATTATAATAAATTAAATGGAAGCTATTACGTGCAGAAATAACTCTTTAAACTATTTCAGTCCGTGCCGGGGACCTTAACCTTATTACAACCATTTCTTAAATTACACCTAACTTATTTCTGTCGCGCAATAGTTATAAAAAATAATTTTGGAAAGGTTATTATCGTTCACCCCAAGTACACACGAATGTTCCACTTAAGTAAAGGTATGCTAAATATATGCCATGTCTACATTTATGTCGTTTACGGTAAAATATTATTTGAGCGGGACTAAAACATGACCACCTCTAAAAGGCAACTCGAAAATCTCATATCATACGCTCGGAGATGTGCGGGCGGAAATATGGCTGCAACATTAATCTACACTGTATGTTACGTGCATATGTTGTGTATAGGAGGCCTAATGAGCACATATTATCGCTAATTTATCCAATTACGATCTGTCTCTTTAATTCAATTTCAATTACAGAATGATTATAAAAAAATTGGCAAAGAAAATATTCGCGTAAGAACTATTGGGGAAATCCTATTGACGAGATTAAAAACCCATTCATGGTACTACGCTTTAAAATATGCCAGAGTTATGTTGATTGAGAAATTCTATGAACATTTATGTAGCTGTTCGTGGAGCCAGGGTTGAGCACCAACTTGCCACGCTAACCCACTAATTTTACAAGGTCACAATGCGAGTAGACTTTTGATCTATACCTATAAAATGACTTCAAAAGTTTTCACCAATTGGACAACAATAGATTAATTAATGTAAAATAACCACATCAGGTCTGCAAGATTAGTGATATTTCGCCTACGATGTTCTCTGCCTACCCCGTAAAAGATCGAACGTGAGGATATAATAATAAAAAAATAATCCGCGCAGCCGACTAGACTTTCAATAGACACCTATATAGCAAAAAGTGACTGTTCTGCTTATATCCAAATCTGCCGTTATCAATTACCGTGAATGACAAACCTATTCCCGTCAGCCACAGTGGGCAATACATCTCTCTGACATCGTCCATCACAATGCAAAGATGGACAACATTTGCGCAGCGTTAATATTCCGCAAGTCTTATGTATACCTACACACCTATGTATACCTACACACTGTCGAGTAAGGTAAGCGTACCCATATGTCAATCTCTGGTCCGGTATATCTCTTCCCCTCGAAGACTTCGGGGGCAGCGTAAGGCGGTGAGCCGCACCACGTCGCCAGAAGCTCGCCTGTCGCGTAGTAGTTACTGAACCCGAAGTCTGCTATTTTGATATTCATATTGGCGTCCAGAAGTAAGTTTTCTGCCTAGAAACAAAAGACCAAACGTCAATAGGCCCACAAATTTATCCGGTTTCCGTGAAATTTAAGATACTCTACTAAAAATCAAGGAAGTGTATAGGATTCTATACCTTCAGGTCTCTATGAACGATCCGCCTCTCGTGGCAATATTCCACCGCTGAAAGAATTTGCCAGAACTTCCGCCGAGCTGCCTGTTCCGCCATTCGTCCATATCTTGCAATGTAATCTAAAATGGGAAGAAAAATAGATTTAAATAAACAACCGCTACAAGTGCATCGATAGGCATCATAAATTGGGACCTTAACTGGGGATGTTTCTCCAAAGAATTTCTGGCTAATGCTATTCATGTGTTTTTTTATCCGTTACCCTTGATATAAGCGAAACTTTTAGGTCACCGCGCAGTCTTAGCCCAAAAGGCAGAGAAAAGAGTGAACATACTGACGTTCTCATTTCCCCAAGATGTATCTGAGATAGTAAAAGGATGGAGCACATTTTACGTGGATATTTCATATGCTTTTACGCCACTCATAACTTTCCGCTTCTCGGGGCCAACCTGCGCCCGGCTCATACATCCTCGTACGTATCCTGACGTGATTTTTATGCGCCGTGGTACTTAGATTAAAAACGTCCATGTAACCAAGAAGTAAATTCGTGTGGGTGGCATTCAGTAGTTTTTTCCCATAATGTTTTTTAACTAAATAATGTAGAATATATAAAATATGTTATTACAACTAACTAATATGTAATAGGTATATAGTTACTCACTGAACATTTACATCACATAATGTACTACATTTCCTGTAAATACAATATAAGAAAGAGTAAAGTCCTATAGTTGTAATATTAACAATACAATTAAATATTAACATATGTATTTATCACCAAAAAAAGATAGTACTTTATATTACAAATGTCCAATTTCCTGTTTTTCAAGTTACAACACAGATATTCCTACACACAATTATTATACATTTTTAACAAAATACCGCATTATTCTTAATTTAAATTCAGATATTTCCATCGAAATATAAACATAACTGGTTGATGTTAACAGTGCGTTAAAAAATGGATTTTCCCACGGGGCAAAAAAAAAACCGAAGATTTCTACCGTGTGTCAATAGGTACGACTGAGTGCAGCCATCCTGCCATAAACCTTTGATGTTACGCTATGCGGTCACGTTCCACTCGTTTACGTAATCACGACGAACGTTGAATGATTTCATCGTCGCCTCGACCTGTTCGAAAGTCCTTCCTCTATCTGCCTCCGTGTAACGCGACGAGGGTTGATTTAATTTCATACTTTCCTTCATTATGTCATGCACGCTTCATTATGTCACAACTATGTTACTACATAGTTATAACATACTAAACTTTTATATTATACCAAGTAGTAAGTATACTATTACACCGACCTAATAGCTTACATAGCGCATTTAATTAAATATTATATACACATGTAAATAAAATAAAAAATATTTGATCATATGTGAGAAAATATACCGAATCTATATTTGGTACTCTGTGCTCTCTGCCTAACCCGCAAGGGACCTGGCGTGAATATACATATGTATGTATTGACCATACGTACACACTAACAGAGCCGTGCTAATTATAACCGTGATGCAATATAAACTTGTAGGCAGAATCAATGACACTGCACACATTTTTTGCCCTAAATATTCAGTTCTAATTGCGCTCACAGGCCTTCCCTCTGCCGTGCCAGATGTTACGATCCCTTTGTGCAATAATATTTGTATTGCGAATAACGAGTTTAAACAATTCTTTGTTATTTGTTTTACAAAATTATTACTCCTCAATTGTTATACAAGAAACGACGTAAATCATTCGTTTGTCTTTTATTAATCACTAGCGGTAACCCGCGTCTAAGCCTGCATGGATCATTCAAAGACCAAATATTATCTACATAAACTGTTCTTAGTGATGAAATAATTTATTTTGATAAG
>DWFO01003167.1:0-12635 GCA_018246595.1 Mimoniades nurscia nurscia | reverse complement strand
CACTACCCGACCTAAAACGCCAAGTACCCAACCCGCAACAGGTACTGCGCGGCCCCGGACACCAATCCAAGGGTCGAAACTTCCGTCACGAAGCCTGACACCAAACGATGATTTAAAAACCGCATTTGTGACTAAGCACCAACAATACCAGTGCATGAAGAGAGACTTAGACTTGAAACAGGTATATTCCTAACACATTATACTTCTTATTCTATTTACCACATTGATAGTTATTTGGTATATTTTATTTAATATGTACAAATATGTATATGGTTGCTCGCCAGATTTTAGCTTCGTATACACTGTAAAATGGTAAAGTGTAACAAGTAACAGCATGGCTGTAATCCCCGAAGAGTTAGGCAAAGGAATGTAGAACACTTCCGCTTTACACCAGTTACGTTTACGTTCTGCAATGGAATAGGTGGTGGTCCCATTGCCATATACAGGGCACATATCCAGACTCCGAGCCGCTACTAGAAAATCTAAAATAGAAAGATATATTAGTACCCGACCCGGGAATTGAACCCAGGACTTCCCGATCGGCATTCGCACTTGCAACCAACAAGACCAACGAGGCAGTCATGATGGTACGTTTGATGATAAAGTGTGGTTTCAAAATTCCTTTAGCAAGCAATATTGGAAGTGTTCGAGGGATTGCGGAGTTTGCGGGATCGTATGTTACAAGAGGGCGTGGCGGATGAGCAAGAAGAGTTGAAAGACTTTATGGTGTTTAACGTGGGCGACTGGGCCGTGGAGGAAGTAGCTCAGCTCTGCCGGGACGCCGCCGCGGCCGCCGCAACTGATGGCGCTGCGCGACTTTTAGATAATATTGCATCTCAAGGTAATCTATTTTACGATTTACGTAATAACAAAATTAAATTAACTATTGCAGGCTCGTGTTCGGTGTAGTTATTTAAACTGTGTTTTTATATACAAGTATTTTTTATGCTTTTCCAAAGAGCAAATTTGCGTGTTTAGCTAATAACTTGCAACGGCGTTCGCGTCGTACTCTCATAATTCAACATACGCTTATTCGATTATTTTATTTATAGCTTTAGAGAAAGTCTAACGTATATAGTCCTTGCGTATGTAAATAAGTCTCATCCATATTGCCTGAGTCATTTTAAAAGGTTTCTGAGGAAAAAATGCAGACCAACATCCAAGTAAGCGGATAACATTGGAAAAAACAAAATTTTTGAGTTTAAGAAAGTTTAAAAAAGCGATTATTTTGTAATTACAAGCAGGCACATCAATTCCCCTCTACATGAATCGATTATACATATTTTAGATTCGGGAACAGGCAAGTTCAGTTCTTGATGTTAATATCGGTTTTTTAATATGTCAATTCAGGCAATGAGCTCACGGTACCATCGATGTGTAAATAAAATTATATGGAACTTATACAATATCTAAGTTTATTTTCATTAGATGAATACTCGCTGGCAGAAGTGGAAACAAAAGTGATGAATGTTCCAGCGTGTTTCGCGGATCTCTGCATACAAGCATTTTCGTCGCGGCAAGAAGTCATTGACTGGATCAAAGACGTTCTAGCAACGCAGGTATAAGTTTCGGGTGCACCTTAGCGAGGTGTACAATAACATAAAAAAAGAACTAAACCTTAAGTGAACTGATATTTCAGAACGTAGGTAACAAAGAAATGGATCGCATTGCTGATTACAACGCACAGGGCCTCGAACTTTGCGAAGCTCTTCGCCAACTCAAGTCTCAAGCAACAGCGGCTGTGGATATGGTTACACAACTTTCGAAGTAATATCAAAATAATTGTTTTAACACATACGAATGTTATATACCATTATATTCGTTGCATTGGTATCTAATTAGATGCATATATATTATTATTATCCAAGGCACCTGCGTAATTGTTTCTATAGAGTATTTGTTCTTGTGTTTAAACTACAGACGAGCTTTGCGAGAGCGAACTGCGCTTATTACTGTGGGAGAGTCGTTAGTGAGAGAAGTGGCACGGCTCCGGCAAGAGCGCGAGATGCGCGTCACTGTAGTCCAAGAAACGCTTGAAAATCGCCCTGACACCGAAACCGAAAAGGCGCTAGAGGTAATTGTTAAAAGAATAGTAAATAGACTATGTTCAAATTTTAATAAGTACAACTTAGTCTGTCTAGCTGTGTCGAAGACTTCTTGTATCAAATTTAAGGTATTCCTAAAAAAATCTCTACGAACAATGTTCTTCTTAGATCTGTCAGGAACAAAGTCGAAAAGATTACAAATAAATTGCCTTTAGCGCGTATATGGAACAAAGATTTATTTATAAATTAAAATATGAAAGATTATTCATTTGTGCAATAAGAATAGATATTTGCAACTCTACAATACAGTTTGACTTAGCTTCTAGTATGTCGTATCACCTGTCACTCGGGGACAGTCTGTACCAGTATACTGTTAAAAGGTTTGAGAGTAGCGGAGACTCTCGGCCGCGAACCCGCTGCAATCAGCGGTAGCTCATGAAGTATTTACCTGGTGCAAGTATGAAACTTGTTGCAACATCCTGATAACATATAAGTGACTTAAGTCAATATACATATATTGAGTCATGCCTAATCTGCGCAAATTACAGCAAGCACGTCATGAGTTAGACGAGGAGCGAGCAGCAAAACAAGCCTTAAAAGATAAATTGGCAACAGCAGATTTGCAGCTACGACAAGCGCGCGTGCGCGTCAGCAAAATGGACCGGCAACTGCGCGAGGCGGAGGCCAGTATCGCCAGCCTCACGGGCACTGTCAAATCACTGGAAGATCAGGTACTCTTTAGCAAACGAAAGATAAATACAAATAATTGTATATTTTAAAATTTCCTTGGTAATCTTGTTTTAGAGCCGTCAAAAAGAAGTTCATTTAGAAGCTAGAGCAAGGAAGCTTAAGGAATCGCTCAAAACAGGGGAAATGGCTAGCAGCCATCTAACTCAACAGCGAGATGCTCTTCAAGCCGAGTAAGATAATATAATAACATTAAAAGAAATATGCATTAATTAATCGTCATCATTGTTATCGTCATTAATTTTTTATTGTTCCACGCTTGCAAATGGGTATTTAAATTGGAAACGCTGGGTCCCTAATCTACCATAGATCTCAAGTGCGGAAAGTTAGTCTACATGCAAAATGCAATAAATGCAAATATATTAAAATTATCTGAAATATTTTAGGGTGTTGGAATTAAAGGAACAAATTCAATTATTAAACGCCGAACATAACTTAGGCGTTCAAGAGTTTGGCAGTCAAATTAAAGAGCTAATGGTTGTTATGGAAGAGGAAAGAAAACTATATGAACAAGAAAAAGAAGTTAAGGAATCTCTCGAGAAATCGTTGAAAGATAGTGAACATACAATAGAGGAGCTGAAGTCTAAAATAATAGAACTAGAAAACGGTAAACCGAACCCAGGTACGAATACTAATTTTTTTCTTAGATGTTTATGTTCTACACTGACAATAAATAAAATTACTTTCACGGAGACAAGAGTCCTGCATATTTTAAATTCTGCACTTTATCTGTCAGAACCAATGTCGCTGTTGTTAGTGACGCTCGATTAATTACCAGTTTCGATTTGCTAGTTAGCGTCTCGAGTCTCGACTAAAAACAAGAGTTGTCTGGCTAGATAATGAAATCATTGAATTGCAACTATATGTAATTATTTAATAAATTAAATTAAAATATATCTCAGAACGAGTTCAATTTATAATAATATAATATAAAAAAATATAATGAACTCGTATAGTGTGCGCGTAACATCCGTATCGCATGCCACTGCGTTCCCCGACGAAGCCACACCCTGTTAACTAGCGTGTACAGGACCGCAGGACTGGCTAACTCACCACAACGTACCCTTAATGAGCGCTTCCCCAAGCCAAGGGAAATATAGTAGGAGAGTATTAGATATCTATATTATTATTTTTTGCAGATTTACCGACAGAGAGAGAGATGGATTTATGGGCAGAGTTACAAGCGACAAAAGATATTTTGCGGACAACAGAAGATGAAATGAACATGTGTAAAAGGGAAAAAGTTCGTTTTCTTGAATCACTTGCAAAAATATCGGTAATTTAACGATTATGACATTTTCTCATATATATTTTATATATATTTTACCCAATAATTTGCAATGTTTTCACCACGTTTTAACTCAAATGACTTTTACATAGGAGACCGAGAACAAAGTAGGCATGCAACAAAAATTAGCAGCTGAGCTTTTGAGTAAAGAAGAAATAGTAAGTAAGATGCACGCGCAGATCAGGGAACTAACAAAGAATATTAAATTGAAGTACGTACAATTATCTTTGTTTCATTTTAAATGGTACATATTTAATATTCTTTTCATGAAATTATTATTTCAGCGAACAAAAAGTTATACAGTACGAGCAGTATGTGCGTGATTTACAAACACATAACCGTGATAAAGCTAATTGTCAGGAATCACCCAATGGTATTAGTTACCAAGACTTACAGCAAGAGGTACAATGAATTTCAAGTTTTCCGTCATCACCTATGTCTAATATATAGTTTAAACATTTAAAATCATGACCTTAAGTACAGCCTTGACCGGATTGACATGTTCCAGATTAATAACCTGAGATTAGGGCTTCTTGAGGCCGTCCATAGAAACGAAGAATTGTCGGAGATGCTTGTACAAAAAGAGCAGCAACTAGAGCAGCAAGACAAGACATCACGTGCTCAGGCAAGAGTCATAAAGGTTACTCATTTTTAATAATCAAAGATTATACTTTAAAAATTAACTACTGAAATATACTCTTTAATATTTTTTTTCAAGTGTATTTCTTTTAATGTTTTTACTTTTATCAATCAGGTTCGTGAGGAACTGATAAACTTGCTTAAAACTAAGGAAACGGAACAGAGTCACGAACTCTCTACTTTACAGCACGATCTTGAGCATCGCATGAGAATTGTAGACGATGTGAGACTCGTGTTTATTTTCCTTTATTTTCTAAACGTATATTGTAACGAGTTTATATTGTTTTTATAGAATTAAAGATTATTCGAAATCAATGACGCTTGTTTATGCGACAGGTCAACAAGCAAATAGCCGCAAAGGCTGATGAGATCCAAGAACTATTCGCAACATTGGAAAACAAACAGCAGCAAATTCATCGGCTGGAGAAAATCGTCCTCGCGTTGGAGGAACAGCAGAGGCGCGCCCAAGCGCAGCGCACTCGACAGGAGGAGAAGATAGCGGCACTGGAACACGAACTTGCGGCAGGTGGTAATCGGAGAGAAAGGTCTGTGAAATTAATCTAATTCATTGCTAAACATTGAAGAATTTTCATAATTTTTTTTAATATTACCGTTATGAGAATTCAAATGACTGCCTCGTCGGTGGTGTTGGATGCAAGCGCGACTGCCGATCGGGAGGTCCTGGGTTCAAATCCCCGGCCGGGCACTACTGCATATTATTGGCTCGGAGTCGGATATGGTGCTCAGTGTATGACAACAGGCTCACTACCTACTCGTTAGTGGGGCGTAAACGTAACTGGTGAAACATGGAAGTATTCTATGTTCCTCTGCCTACTTCTTCGGGTATTATGAGCGTGAAGTTACGTAATGAAAATCCAAAATTTTCGGAACTTGAGATTTCACTAGATTTTCCTTTGAGGCACTACGAAGCGTCCCTGATTATTTTTACAAAATGTCCATACGTCTGTAGGTACGTGTGTGTATGTTTCTTAACTTCTTAACGGGTTGACCGATAGCAACGCGATTGGCGGCGACATTCTATATCCGTGTGAGTTTGGTCTAGTTTGAAATAAAATTTGCAAGAAGTTTTTTTTTGTAATAACTTTTGGACGATACTATTAATTCTTTATTTTTGTTCTTTAGCAAAAAGAAAGAATTGATATCTCTTAATTTGCTCTTAAGCACAACAAGTTCTGTAAAACTCCACTAATTTTACCGATATCAATTATTTCGTTCGAAAATATATCTCTAAAATTTTATAATAATAGTAAATATTATTTTAATGTTATGTACAAAACGTAATACGTAAAACCACCCTTTCTGTAAATATCCAATCATACACTCGTAAATATACTTACACAGTTGATCCACTCCACAGTCCCACAATATACTCCCATATATTCACATTTGGTTTGATTTATAATACAATGTTCTACCATAAACCAGTATCACCATCATAAACCAGTAAAATGTCCTATAAATATGCATCAGTCTAATTTTTGGACATTTTTGACCAGGCTAGTGAAAATTGGTTTCAGGTTAACAAAATATTGTCTATATTATTATTTTATATAATTACATTGTTTTTATGAAAGCCGCACTTTCAAATGTGTCCTACTTTAAATAATTATATGAAAATGGAATCTTTGTGAAGAACGCGTTCCGCTCATGTATGAGTTAATAAAACATTCAAATAACCATCTTTTACTTTCAGGAAATTCCTGTTTTTCTGAAACGCGATAGCGACTTCATGAAATTACAGTCATACAGGTCTGTAAAGTGATAGTGAGCTTTTCTTTGGTATTGTCTTATGTTTGTATTATTTCATTTAAATAAAACTTTGTGAATTATTGTTTGCAAATTGTTTACATTTAATCATGGAAAACTATTTTCAGTTTATCTGTTTAAATTCAAACATCTGTATGTGTACTTTAAACGTTAAGAAAACAAAAAAATATGCGTGCAGCCCATGCGCGATAGATGTGACACGTCTTGAAAATAATATGTAGAATAATATGGAGAATTTTCTATTAGTTTATTTAGGTATATGACATATGTTATTGTTGCCATGGAGCAATGATTAAAATATAATAAGAATACAAATTTACCTTACGCATCTGGATTCAAAATGGTGGAATTACAATCACAATGGTTTTTTTATTGCATCTATAGCTATGCAAGTGCTGGAATACGCCAGGCGAGATAACTGACCGACCCGCAATAAAAATGACCTGTCTTGTACTCTCTGTTCTTAAGCTTTATGTTAATGTTATGCTATTTATCTAAAACATACCCTTGAAAAGTACCAGTGTGCAAATGGATAAATAAACAGCTAATAAACAAAAATACCATCAATTGTGTAGTCACAGTACAAAACGAATTAGTATACGAGTCGTATACATGTAGGCACATAAGGGTCAAAAAAAGGATTATATAAATTTGTGCCATGTTGTCCCTTCCATAACAATTTAATCTAATGGGTAAGTAAGTCACTAACTGCATAATTTATCATCATTGTCTTTGGGCGATTTTGCGTGTTACTCGAGCGTGTCAGAAGATCATTTGGGGAGAAACCTTGTACCCTGTAATGTGGGATACATAAAATACCAAATATCTAACCATCAATGGGTCGCGACCAATAGTTTGGCAAACCCTGATTTAGAGAATATAAAATTAAGAGAAAATATTATTTTATGACCATATATATGTTTTCTGGCTGCTACATATTTTCTAAATTCTTAAGGTCTAGTTGAATATACGGACCTTTGAACATTCATTGAATATTTCGGTATTTGTAATTAAAATATATTAATGTGAGCAATGGTAATGTATGTAATATATTTGATTAATTTTGGGTGAATGATTATAGCACCCACCGTACGGAGATGTTTAAAAATGATTTGACTTTGACACATAACACTTGACACTTGATGACATCCTCGGCCTCTGGCATTTAACTTTAATAGTTCAATGGAATATACAAACCTATTTCTTATTTACGTTTAACATTAATTACACTTAATAGAATTGTATATCAACATATAATATCAAATTGTTGCTTTTGGGCTTTTAGCTTAAAATGTCGGAAAGAAAAGTTTTAAACGTAAGTTAAGCTTTGTTACATATTTTATTTAATCCACTTATAAGCCTCCTTGAGTTTTTACTTTTAAACTGGCTTATCTACTATTGTACTGTATGCTTTCAGAAATACTATCCTCCGGATTTTGATCCGACGAAGATCCCGCGCATGAAATTGGCGAAGAATCGCCAGTACACTGTGCGCCTTATGGCTCCATTTAACATGAGATGTGCCACATGCGGTGAATACATTTACAAGGGTAAGAAGTTCAATGCCAGGAAGGAGGATGTTGAAAACGAAGATTATCTGGGAATACGGATATACCGTTTTTATATAAAAGTTAGTTTGAAGTATTATATCATAAAATAATACTATTATTATAATACCATTACGCCAGGTTCCCTACAGGATAGGCAATGAGCACGGATACGAATATTAGAATATTAATAATTGTTTTTACCATGTTTACCATTTTCTATTTGATCATTTCAACCTTTTCAATTGTTACGGAAAACAACTGTGATTTTATGTTATTATTTGTTATTGATTGCTATCCAAACTATCATTTCAGTGTACAAGATGCTTACAAGAAATATCATTCAAAACAGATCCTAAGAACACAGATTATGAAATAGAAGCTGGTGCTACAAGAAACTTCATGGCATTGAAACTGGCAGAGGAACAGGCCCAGAGAGAGGAAGAGGAGCAAAAGGAGGAAGAAGCCAACAATCCTATGAAGCTTTTAGGTATAGCCATTATCATTTACTAAAACAACATGAATTATGACTATTGTTTTAAAATGTGTAATGTTCTTCTGGCATCTAACAGGTTTGTAGCATTATGTAATATAAAAATGTTAGTAAATTCTAGCCCATTAAAAAAATACTACTTAACAATAACTACAGTATTATTATTTAATATTACAACAATTTATTTCACTCATAACATAATGCAATTATGCATTGTAATTAATGAAATGGGTCTCCTTGGAAAATAATGATAATGACAAATTAATTATTTATAAAATTCTTTCAGACCCATGATAGTGTAATATGATTGCTTGTAGTGAAAAGATGTTTTGTGAATGGTTGAAAAATTCTGCAGTAAAGAGAAAAAGCACAAAAGTTATTACTCATTGCAGCCTCTTCCCGAGTTTTCAGTTTGCTGGATCTTGTGCATGCTTAGTGGTCATGACATTACCACATTAGTCGTCCCCTAAAATATATGTTGCAGAATACATACAGCCTTACAAATTTTTTTATTTGCACATTTCACATATTTTAGACTATGAATTGAAGTTGCTATTTTAAAAGATTTGCTATTTATAAAAAAATAAAAATGATTAAGCAGTGGTAGCTAGGTATGAATTTAAGCTGGTAGATATGAATCCGGGAGACTGGGTATAAGTACTGGTGTGCACCTATTTACAAAATGTGATTTATGGTGATTATAATGTGTGAAGCCTGCCAAAGTGCACTTAACCAGTGTGGCAAACTACCTTAATCTTCTTTTTCTGTTAGGCAACCCATGTCCAATACTGGAATGACAAACTAGGTGAAAAAAAATATTTAAGATTCATCAGTGTAAGAGAATGATATGCAAAAACACTACAATTTTCAGAATACAGAACAGAGCAATCGAGACAAGAAATAGAGTTGCTGGAGAGTTTGGAGGAGTTGAAAGAGCTAAACAGACGACAGAGAACAGTGGACTATGATAGCATGTTGAAGCAGTATCAGCCCGAAACTGCTGAAGAGCGGAAGGCTAGGGAACAGAAAGAGGATGATGATTTTATTAAGTAAGTTACTATGTTACATAAAGGTTATTTGTAAGGTTAAATTTGAAACGTAACATCACACCTATAAACTCCGAAGAGGTAGGCAGAGGAATGTAGGACACTCCCATGTTCCACCAATATGTTTATGTCCTGTTATGGAATAGGTGGTGGGCCTATTGCCATATACCGAGCACATGTTCAGACTCGGAGCCACTACTAGAAAATCTAAATTAGAATAATTTAGTAGCGCCCAACTTGGGTATTGAACTCAGAACCGCCCAATCGGCAGTCACACTTGCAACCAACATGACCAATGAGGCAGATTCATAGGTATAATTTAAGGTATAAACTTGAGGTTACCCTATTATCTGGATCTAAACTGGTACTAAATCTGTGTAATATTACTATGCATGCATACAAATGAGTGTTGCATTATAAATATTTGACAAAAAGTTGAAGGATAGAATGCATGAAATCTTCCATGAAATTGGTCATTATTTTTATGCAAGATAACATCTTTAAATGCACAGAATTCAAGGTTAATGATACGTGTTCCATACACACTGGATACATTTGCCTTTACATATTTCCACTTAAATGGGTTCACTTGAGCTTCAGAGACTAAGTGTATTAAAGTATTTCAAGCAATTAATAAAAAATCCTTAACATTATTAATCCATTACTTCCATTATTTCATGATTCAATTTTTTTATTTTCCAAACAATAGTTTTGTTCCAGTCCCTATTTTTTTTAACCCTAGATTTTCTTGTAACAATTGTAAGGAGTTTACTAGAAACCATTGAAGACTTCCACTTTGCACTTCATGGTGTCATCATCAGCTGAACCATTTGTATCGTCTTTCAAACATCATACGCTTATGTTGCAAGTTTTCAAATTGATATACCAATTATAACTATCTCAAAATGAATTCTCTAGATTTGTTCAAATTCCTCTCAGTGATAGTGATTTGACCTTAGTGTGAGTAGATGCTAAAAGTCAAACAAACAAAAATAGTTTTAGATTTTATTCCTCAAAAATTAAATCATTGGATTCGATACCCATGTTTTTTTTCTTTATATTACATTAAGAAGAATGCCTTCATTAGCTTTACCTGATGTTTCACTCTCTTACATTAATAATGACTCAGCTATTTACTTCCTCTATGACATGATCACATATATTTTATCAGTAGCTGGCAGTGATCAATCTTAACTTTTAATGAATTGTCCCTAATAGTATTCATATATGTATACATTACATGCTGTGAATATAATTTATCTCTTTCTTCTGATAGTACCGGAGATAACATGGGTAAGGATAGACAGGGACACCAGTATTTCTCTTTCTGTTGTCTTAAAATCGTTGAAATTTTTTTACAATATGCAGTGCTCACTTGTAAAACTATGAAAAAAAATCACTATACACAGTACACAGGCAGTTCTTTTGATAGTTACATATGAGTGAATATTACCTTCACATATTAAAGAGTGTATTAAATGAAATACCTTTATTTTCAGATCTATTAAGTTTAACAATACAACTAAACAAAAGGTTGTGGCTGAAGAAATAATTGAGGAAGTAAAGGATACAGGTGAACCTGCAGCTAAGATCGCCAGAACAGATGTTCAACTGAGACATACAGAGACATCAAGGAAAGAATCTTGGAATAAAAGTATAGGAGTTCAATCCAAGAAGCCAGCTTTGGTTAATTTAGTGAAAAGTAAGAAACCACAAACAGCAGTTGCTGGCAGTATACAAAGTGAAACTAGCAGTTCCCTGAAGTGTACAGTGTCGAACGATTCAACATCTACTACAGAAGCAATTGAACATGTGAAAGATAACACGACTTCTGGACTCTCTTTATTGGCGAACTACTCTGGCAGTGATAGTGACTCATTGTGAGTGCATTTTAACAAATTTCATCAATTACTTGTATTTACAATATTTTGCATTTTTTACAAATCGAAAAATTAAATTGCATTAAACAACATAATTCCTGTATTTGAACAACTTTTCTCCTTTGCGTTTAATTGTTGGCTGATTACTATTACATGATTCCTTTTATTTACTTTCATATTATGGTCTGAAAGACATCCTCTACAGCACTAATATTTATTCATATAAAACTAATACTACTTTTTATAAAACTAATACTACGTTTTATCACATTGAAAATGCATGTGTCACATTATTGAACACATGTTCCAAGAGAAGTTATATAGAATTTGAGCAGTACGGGTCATAGCGTTTTTCGCGTTTGTAGACTTTAATAAAAACAGATCACAATGCAAAGTGTAGCTTGTGCTATAGTAACTGGACAGCTGATATTTACACACATATTTTGTTTCTTATGCTTAAATCGAACCCACATCCATTGTAGCAACAGTGACGTCAGAAACCATTGGAACCAGCCGTTAGATGTCGCGTAGCCCTTTATTATGCAGTATCCTTTACTAATAATTGTTACTCTAATGTTTTGTAAAAAAACTATGTAGAATTTCTCAAATATTACATGATTTGTATTGCGGTGAAACACGCATTAAAAATTTATCCGTATTAAAGCTCAAGACGTAATCTACCAAATTTGATATATTTCATCAGTGTTATCGCTTATTATCGAAAGCAACTGAGGCTTAAAAACAATTTCCTGTAGGATCTACCGTCCCGTCGAAAATGGGATTACGGTAAACTGGCTTCAGTCGTCACGATGAGTGAATGTAAAAAGCGCTGTGAATGACACCTCTCAGTCGCCGTGCGGAACAAAAACGGATTACAGCGAGACGTGGGTGACAGCCAGCGCAAGGGCCGCGCAACTAAATGGAATTCCTATCTTACTGTTAGGGTTACCTATGAATTCAGACTTCACAAGATACTTAAATTTAAATACTTAATTCAATCAATCAATCATTTCGGATCGTCAATAATTTCGAAGTTAGTTGGCAGTGGAAGTATTGTTATACTTGTGTGTTGTTAAATGTGAAGTAAAAGTAACTTCACGCCTGTAATCCCCGAAGAGGTAGGCAGAGGAATGTAGAATATTCCCACGTTTCACCAGTTACT
>DWFO01003166.1:0-12637 GCA_018246595.1 Mimoniades nurscia nurscia | reverse complement strand
GGGTGTCATAAGGGTCATGACCCCCTTTGGGTTGTGTCCAAACAAAATTGATGTTGTAATTTAAATAAACCTATATTTCTAAGTACAGTACTTACATTAATTAATGAAATGTCTACTTTTTATTTGCATCTATTATTATCAAAATTAAACTATAACTTGTTGTGATTTGACCACGGCTATGTGACCCCTCCCTGGCGCCAAAGCTGGATCCGCCCTTCACCGTTAGTACTGTACCATTGTTACACGTTACTCTACTCTCATCATAAGAAAGGTTAAGGCCAGTATACCATGTTAGCCACGTACAGACTTCACACACCTCAGAAAATATTGTGAATAATCCTAATGTGTGAAATTTTATTTAACAGACTCATTGAAAATAAGTGTGTAAATATTCAAATAAAAAATTTAAATTAATTAAACATTAAATTTCTATTTGTACATATCTGTGTGTAGGTATATTCATTCTTGTGTGTTACTTTTGTTACTTGCCTTTCTAAGTACACAGTAAATTTGATCTTAAATATGATTTACTTTCCATATCTGGCGCTCCCTTTTGTGCCTTTTTTTTCTATTGATTGTTTTCCAGTGTATACAACTGTTAAAACTCAAAAAAAGGCGCAAAAATACGCTTGAAAGTAACGCTATAGCCTGACTATACTTCATCAACCCTTCAGGTGTTCAAAGAAGTCGCTGACCTCTTGCCACCAAATGGCGCCATTGCCTGTATACCGGGTTAAATATAAAAAATCTAAACGAACACACAAATTAAAGAAGGAACACTACAAACCATGAGATCACCGGACACGAGCACGCTGCTCTCCAATGCGGTTACATTGAACACATAGATGCCGGGCTCGCCGGCCACAGTGTACGTGAACTCCGTGTCTAGAAACGCAGTAGTAACAATCAATCGTCAGTGGAACAACCACTTTAACAACCATCCAAAGAATGCGATTCAGTCTCTGTGTGTGAATTACAATCCTGGTTAACGTATTCTTAGCTACAACATCCCTCTAACATTTCTTTGGGTGTACGTCAACAAATGAATCCACATGGTACCTACTTATTATAGCAAATAATGTATTTTACTCAGCATAGTCAATATGTGAACAATGGTGTAGTGCATGATCGATGCTGTCAAATAAAAAGAGTTGGGAAAATCTCATAAAAGGAAAAATGCATATTTTCCGTACAATAAATTACCCTAGTTTCCCAACAACTTAATTGCAAAAGTTAAGGACAAAACGTATTAGCCAAATAATACTAGCGTAAGAAGGCGATTATTGAATATTGGACGACAGGTTTGATTAGACTTCGTGCGGGCTTATATACATTACCAGAGATCCAAGTGCCAAGAAATCCCCTTTGCGCGAAGTGCCCTCTAACAAACTCTTCTAACGTAAAGGGGTTCTGTGCTGACGCTGACGCAAGTAACGCCAGCCATATCCACCATATCAGAGCCTAAAGAACAATTTGTGAAGATTATGTAAACATAATTACAATAAATTATATTATTAGTAAGCACCCAAATTAATTGATGTCTTTTATATCATATCGACCAGTTGCGATCGCAATGCATTATGAGACTTGAGAGCTGCTAAACAAAATATTTTTTAATATTTCCTTATGAATATGATCAAAAATATTTGCGGATATATATATGTACTCACCATATTTATGTAATATTAAAAAAACATAAGCAGTGGTTGACGTTGCGATCCGCCAACACAACTGCCTAAGACTCCCTATCACAAGTTATCACAAGGATAAACTGATATCCGATGATAAAAATAATTGTAAAATTCTTAAGACCAAGTTAATAGGTCGGTAGCGATTAGATTCTTTTATTCGATATTTCAATTACAATATATGATACTCTAATAATGGGATTTATTGAATAATGTCTCACTGTAACAATTTCATAGAAGACATGCTAAATATTACAATAGATTGAATTTTAAAATGTTAATTAAAAATTAATATTCTAATTTTAAAAAATCATTGGTCACATGGAAACAAGACACTTTTTAAAACTAACAATAAGTAAATTAGATATACTAATAATAAAATTAAACGATATCTTTATACTGTAACGTATGGTTTCAGTTAAAAATGTATATTATCTTTTCGTACCAAATATTAAAATACAAAGCAGATTTCATAAATACTTGTTATTAATTATCATTATTGTCTCAAAATATGTTCATTTGTTTTAAAAATCATTGTACCTATAAACTCTATTTATATTGAAATTCATTTCAAATAGGTATAAAGATGGTCCAGGTTAGATATCTGACATTATTATATAAATGAAAACAAAATTAATAAAAACGAAATAAATATTTTAGGGAAATGTTTATTAAACATCAAATTATTTGAATTATTACATTTATCAGACCATTCTCAAAAAAGTCACATACTATGTCCTGACTTGCTTGTCTTGAATGTTCTTGTTTTCTACGCTTACAATATTACATAATACTCTGATAAGACATTTTGACAATTTCGTCACAATGAGGTGCCGCTATGTACGGACATTTATTGCCATGTCGACGTGAAACTTGCAGAACGAAGATATGTTACCACCAATATCCGCAATTTGATGTTTATCAGATTAAAGAGTCCATTTCCATAGTCTAAACTACTTATAAAATTGTTCTCGATTACTCATAACCGCCATCTTCACGTATGACGTCATCTCGTACAGAATTCTTGTCAGTAGTAGAAGGTCAACGTCTTATTTCGAGGCAGACACAACTGCCACCCAATGTTAGAATTACAATGTACATGTATTCCAGAAGACAGCTCTCTTGACAACAACGTAGTAACATCAAAGCTAGGTCGTCATCACCTTGTGTCCACTGCGGAGTATCAGCAACGTCCCATCAATTGATCAACTGACTGCGTTACTCCGACGACGAATTAAATCATAGGATTTCCTCCAAGCCTGCCTTTCTATAACATTTTGTATAACATAAATTCACATATCCTTCTCTTATGTTACTCTTGCCTACAATCTTGAAATTAACGTCGTTAACCTAACCAACAGCAACATACATTTAAGGAATTCTTCAAAAACAGGAATATTAATGTTTCAATATAATTCTTTCGAGACCTGAAAGAAAATTCGGACCATCCGAACAAATATTAACGTGGAATGAGTTAATAGATGACGCAGAGGTGGTCATTGTGAAATCTTTGAGTGTAATGTCCAATGACGCTAAGTTACTTATGTGTGATATTAAATGTGAATTGTTGTGTGTGTAGTGTATTCTATATGTGTGTATGTGTGTATGAATGGACATGGGACGGACCATGCTAATGTCTGCGATGGGTGCGCCGCAGCTCCTGCAAGCGGCGCTCATGCTCAGCCATGTGCTGTCTTCGTTGCTCCTCTTTTACAGCAATCTATAAAACATTACAGAGTATAACATTACATGTAGTTTAACATTGTATATATGTGCAGAGCTCTGTCAATTACATATAATATTGTAACTGTATATTTAAAATCAAACTGTTCATGACTCAGACAGTATTGTTAATCTCAATAAATTGGAGCTAAACGGTTGATTGTATTTAAGGTGATAATGAAGTTCTGTTGGCTGTCTCAACTATCTGGCTGGCTTAAACTCAACTAACAATAAATGAAATTTCAACTCATTGATCAATGATTGCAAATAGAAACAATTCACTCCAGTGCTCAACATAAGTATCAATTTCTTAGATGAATATCTTGCACATCGAATAAATACTTAATATTCATTCCATCATACAATATAGTTTATGTAAAAATTTCGGAGTGGATGCAATATGAGTGTTTCGAACAATATACGATTTAGATTTTTTAAAGCTTTTCATATAACATGGTTCCATTTTTACCATTGTTTAAAATGCAGAGCAAACTTAGTAAACATAAACAGCTGTGCTATAAAACTTCATGAGTTTTTATAGCTAGCATAGCTTTAAGCTATAAATATCAGTTATTACCTAATATCCCTGATTATAATTTATAAGGTCTTAAAATAATTGGAATAGGTTGTTTGATCTTAAATGGTACCTGCAAGACTTTTAAATATTGGGAAAAACTATGTTTAGGGTTTGGATATTGGACGAATATAATTTGTAATGTTTTAATTAATTTTCACCAATAAAGTATTCTTACCGTCTCTGCTGACAATGGCAGCCAATATATACATGGAGCGGCTTTTGTTTTTCTAAACAGATCATCTAATAGTTTTGCAGGAGCCTCTTCTTCCTTTTTCTTAAATTTCTTTGCTATTGATAGAGAAAATGGTTTTGTAAATATAATTAAAACATTACTATAGACAAAATGGATATGCATAGTTCATGACATGTTTCTAACAAACTAAGTCAGTATATACCTGGTTCGGGACTTCTCTCAGGAGTGTGATGGCGCCTTTTATCATGAAAGCGATCATCTCTGCTACTAAACTTGTCCTTCTCTTTGCCTTTTTCATTTTTACCAACATCCCACTCCCGCATCAACATTTTTCTTTCCCATGGTTTATCCTTAAATACAAAAAGTACATGGTAATTCAAGTACATAGTTGTTTTACTTCAGTTATTAATAACATTTTCTCTTATAAATATTTGCTTACCAGTTCGCCTCGTTCACGTTTCATGTCTTGCTCACGAAGCCAGTCCTCAACTGTTCCCGGAATGGTTGATGTTTGAGCACTGTCTATGTCTTCATTAGCCTTAGCCTTATCAAAATCATCTTTTGTAGAGAAATCTACATGCAATGTTTTTGGATTTGATACAGGCCATGTAACTCCATGGAGAGCATGTCTTGTTTCTACTGCCTGACTATAACAAAATAAAATAACATGATTAATATATTAATTTTTACGATTATACATATATATTGATGATAGGATTTATGAACCATGTACTTACTCTTCAGTTTCATATTGGACATAGCACTTAGATTTAATCCTATCTATCCAAAATCCATTGTCAACAATCCTTCCAGTTCTTTGTAACAAATTTTTCAGCTGTGGTAATGTGAAAGGTCTCACTAAATTGGTTATATACAAGAAGTTGGATTGCTTGTGTCTCGGTGGGCTCGGTGGTCTTGCTATTATGCTGTCATTGTCCTTCACAATCGATATTTTCCTATTTGAAGACAGATTTGTCTCTCTGATTTTTACATTCTCTTTATTCCTATCATCACTCTCCTTCTTGTTAATTTCTACGCTTTCTGTGTTGTCAATGACAATTTTTGGCAGCACTGGTCTTTCAAGTTTCTCCATTACTTCCACTCTCCTATGATGTTTTTTCTCTTCAATGACTTCATCAAATTCTGTTGGTTTTACATCTGGTATTATGTCTTTCAAGATATCTGTAGAGATTGTTATAGATTTCTGTGTGGTTATTCTACTGGACCGGGAGCCCCATCTTCTTTTTCTATTTGACTGTGCTGTGGTTTGTCCATTATGTACAATAGCCTCCTGTGTAACTGTAGTACTTTCCGCAACCGACTCCTTCAAATCATTCTCTTTAGCTTCATCTACCAGTTTCTCTGTGTCTTCTGAAACTGAACTTACTATTTCTTTCTCTGGACTCTTAGAGCTCTCTACAACATTTGTTTCATTAATAATTACTAGATTATCTCCTGTACTGTCGATGTTCTCACAATTAACGCTGTCTGTTTTATCACCTGTAATACTTACCTCACTTTTATCCACATCACCTTCGCCGATATCCTCCTTCGATGGCTTTGGTGATTCTGGTCTGGTATCCTCTGTTTGCTCACTTACTACATCCGAAGATTCAGGTCTACTTTCATCAGCATGTATCTCCAATATTTCTGACTTGTCTCCAGATATACTCCTTTTCCGAGGGCTCTTCTCCTTCTCAGGTAGACTATTTTGACTATCCTCTGTTTCAGATTTAGGTGAAGCAACAGTTGTATCAGCATCGGATTGCTTCTCTTGTGACTCTGATTTGTTTTCCTTGTCTTGTGTTACTTGATCAGTTGTTTCCTCGCTTGCAGTATTAGCGCTCTCATCACCTTTAGTTTCTTCTGATGGTTTTGTCTCATCTGTGGTTGTAGACATTGGAGTATCATTGGAACTTACTTCTTGCATCTGGGTATTTTGACTTTCGTCTGTAGCTTTTTGCTCATTTTGCTTTTCATTATCTGGCTCATCACCTTGACTGTCTTGATTCTTATCAGAGTCCTCCTTGGAATCAGTTGCCGAACGTTTCGAGCGATGTTTTATTTTCTTCCGCTCCTCAACAGGTTCGCCGCTTGCAGAGCGGGAATGTTTCCGTTTACTACGCGGAGATCTATCAGCTCTCTCCGGAGTAGACGGTGGCCGCTTTAAACATATCTTTAATTTTTGAATCTCACCAATATCTCCGCCTTCAGATGTTTTGACTTGCCATACCTGTTCATTTGTTTCTTCCGGGCTGTCCTCCTTGGCTGATGTTTGTGGCGGGTTGTTTTCGATCACCTTTTCGGGCACCGGTGGTTGCTCTTGTTTGGTGTCCTCCGGTGTTTCATTTTCAGAAGATGTAGATTCTTTTCTGCGTCGTGTCTTAAGCCGCCTTGGTTTTTCAGGTTTTTCTTTTTTTTCAGGCGATGCTTTAGTTTTCTTACTAGCGGTACGTTCACTCTTACGACGCATCGTCATCTAAAAATTGTTAAAACAATGTATTAATTACCGAAATACGTACAGAACAATTATATAACCCACGCATACGAATATTTAATGAACCAATGAAAATATATAATAAGGTTTTTACTTTAAAACCACGCGCTAACTCGTAAATTTGGTTATCACACAAACTAACAAGATGCGGCCATTTTGAAATTAAAAGTTTCATAGGCTGATTAGCTGATATGCCTCAGAACACGATAGACAAAACAATTATGATTTGAGTCTATAATCTAATAATTAAATAGTTTCAAATATAAATAAAATAAAATTAAATTAATTAAATTTGTTATAGTCCCCACACAACGATTATAATTCCAAGGATAAGTTTTAGTGCTTTAAATATTGGTAACAAAATACCTTAGGAGCAAAACTTGTCAAGCTTAACATCTAAGGATTTCAGAGCATCTTTTATTTTATAATTGGATGCGACCACAAATCACAAAACAAATACGTGATCCGGTGATCATATAAAAACGTGACGATATATAGACAGGACCATAGATTATGGACAGAACCATAAATATGTAATACTAATTCAAATCGAATAACTTTAACTCATCGTTCGTCTTCCCATATTTGTAAAACATTGAAATACTTTTTTATCTGTATTAGAAAATGACGTTTGCTCATTACTCGATTCTGTCAAAGTAAAAAGATGATCTCTGTTCCGATAGATTCGTTTTGGAAAATGATTACTAATTTATTGTGATCCTATAATATTAGAGGTAAACGAATCATACTTCTCTTGTTTATAATTGCAATAACTTAGCAAGCGTCTTTAATATTCGTTAATGTTTTTCTTTTCTTTTAGATATTATGGGCCTTTTATGTCATACTTGTGGTTTGGAGGTATATTTATGTGCGGCTAAACGTGCGTTAGTGGCTAGAGACTAATAATGAGTTATCTTTAACGATCATCAAACACTATATAAGAATGGGTAACCAAAATAGTTGCTGTTGTTACCAAAGTCCATCGCCCATTAGAAAAGACATCGTAAAGTTGGATGACTACCTCCCGGAGGGTGAAGTGAGCTCAAACAATATTCAACACATCAGTGAAAGGGAGCCGGATGATGGCGACATCGACCCTTCCCAAGACCCAATTGCAGGTACCATATTTATGGAAAGATCCAAAGCGTCCATTGAAAACGGTATAACCCGAAAGCGTAGCCAACACCAAATAGCTGATAATAAGCTAAAGAAAAGCAGTTCCTGTTCTACAATTTATTTAGATGATAGTACAGTGTCCCAACCTAACTTAAAAAACACTGTGAAGTGTGTTGCCTTGGCCATCTACTACCATATAAAAAATAGAACGTCTGAACGCAGAATAGACATATTCGATGAAAAACTCCACCCACTGGTAAAAGAAGGAGTCAGTGATGACTATGACAGGTACAATCCAGAACACAAACAGATTTACAAGTTTGTAAGAACTTTATTCAACGCTGCTCAGTTGACAGCCGAGTGTGCTATTATAACACTGGTATACTTAGAGAGACTTCTAATATGTGCTGAACTTGATATAGCTCCCTCTAACTGGAGGAGAATAGTTTTGGGTGCAATTCTACTGGCTAGTAAAGTGTGGGATGACCAGGCTGTGTGGAATGTTGATTACTGCCAGATTCTGAAGGACATCACTGTAGAAGATATGAATGAGCTGGAGAGGCAATTTTTAGAAATGCTACAGTTCAACATAAATGTACCATCAAGTGTCTATGCGAAATATTACTTTGATCTACGCACTTTAGCTGAGGCAAACGACCTAGCATTTCCTAGTGAGCCACTTAGTAAAGAGAGGGCACAAAAACTCGAAGCAATGTCTAGGGTTATGGAGGATAAAATATCTGCAGAGATTGTAAAAAATGGTATTAAAAAGTGGTCAAGCTTGGACAATGTCAATTCTGGTGCTGGGGTAAGGCGCAGTGTGGCCATATTGTCTTAGTTTATTGTCTGGAACTGAAACATGGATCCAACTTAGTATCACAAATATTTGATAATGTTTATGGTCCTTAGAAATTTTGCACCAAATTGATGATTCATATTTATTTATACAGTGCTTCAGTGTTTTAGTTATTTGAAAAAAATTGTCCAGATGATGGTAATAATAGGTAACATATTTATATTCTATTCATAATTTTACAAAAATTGAGAAATATTTACCCCCACTCCACAATATGTGGTGTTCATAAATGAAAATAATACATCATTTATGTTTAAAGGCCTGTAACCATGTCCGTTCATGACCTTCCCAGTTCAGTTTCCTGATCATTTCAAAGGTATTTTTGATTTGTTTGTGCTGTTGTCAAATAAACACAATGGTTAATCAATTTTCGGTGCTCAGCCAAACATGAAATCAGTAGGACATGTTCCAATTTTAACACATTTCACTAACATATTGTTTTGTGAACATTCAGATTTGTGCATTTATTTGTACTGTGGTCACATGTTTACAAGGCTTACAGATGCTCAATTATAAGCAATCACAGTTTTATTAGAAAGTTGTATTGACATATTGTTAATCCGAAAGACTTGTAAGAGTGGTCCAATATTTTTTGTACTCTACATGTAACTGATTTGCTACTTAATTTTCTTTTATCGAATTGGCTTCCAGTTTAATTAATATTTAGTTTTGTCATAAGAAGCACTAATATTGATATAGTTTGCTTCCAAAACTGCGCTTTTAGAATATGATACAATTAGTCTTCTAGAATGTGTAAGTGCATTTGACTGAAATAAGGATCTTGTGATTGTGGTCAAGAATGCGTAGTCAACAGATATAATTTTTTTATTATTTTACTAAGTGTAATGCATTTAGGTATCTGACATAATGTGTATAGGAAATTATGCCAAATTATTTTATAATCAAATCTTACATTATTAATTGAACTCGATATATGTCAATAAATTATTACAATAATTATTTTATTAATGGATTATTTTACTCAATTGATTAATTGGCATCTATTTTTTTTGGGTTATTAATAAATAAAACAAGAGGAATTGATAGTATTCGATGATTTTACCACATACATTGTGATTAAGTTATACAATCCATACTTTATGTATCTTTAATGTAATTTAAGCAAGAATAAACATTTTATATGAGACTTTCTATGCTGTATTTTATTCTATTTGAAATAACATACATGAGTTAACTATTGTGTTATTATTTTACTAATCATACCTATGCAACAGTACTCACATTTTTAAGCTTAAAATTAAGTCACAAATAATTTTTCTTTTAAAAAAATTCAGTTCTTTATTCATTTGCTAATTTAGCTTATTTTTGTACTATGACAAAGGCTTAAGATCCTTCAGATAATCACTGTAGTTTTCAAAAATATCTACAATTTCACTCTTTTTATTCATTTGTTCATCATACTCGGGTCCCACAGCCCACAGTGTTTCTAAGTCATAAGTCTGCCGAGCTTTGTCAGAGAAAATGTGCAAAGCAATATTACCTGAAACATTATTATACATATGACATAAAAAATGATGTTATTTTGAATGCATAATATTCTATCTCAGTGTGATTAAAAAGAGAAAAAGTATTATAACATAATTCTTTAAAATAACAGCTACTATTAGAAATTTTTACTGTACATTCTAAGTTAGAAAAATCAAATTATACACGGCCTGGGATTTGAACCCAGTATCTCTTGCTCAGTACTCACACCTGCAACCACTACACAAACTAAACTAACTATACCACCTTTTAGAATAATCACTGCTCCATGTCTGTAATGTGTGCATTGTATGTCATATTTACTGTTTCTATTAATTTAGTATTGTTTACATTTGACTCTAAGCCACTACTTGAAAATCCAAATCTATCCAGATACGTAACTGGTGTACGGTAATAGACTCACCACCTATTCTATAGTGGAACATACACATAATTGGTGAAATGTAGGAGTGTTCTACACTCCTACCTGTTCGAAAATTACAGATTACTTTAACATTATTTATGTTAGTATTTAATATTGTCTTGATTTGAAAATTAACGATTGTCTCTAGTGAGAGATTTTTTGTGAAAATTAACAAACATATTGACTTGTAACATGGTGTAGACACCATCGTAATAATTTAACAGCTAAAAATATTCAATAATACCTAGGTCTATTGCCATCCATTCATCACAGTCTTTGCCTTCAATTCTTGGTATGAGGTCTGTTTTATGGCATTTTCTCTTGTAAACTTTTCTAACAAACTCTGCCAATGCAAGAATATGCCGCTTGCTACGTCCACTAACAATACATATGTATTCAACATAGTTGATGTCCTGAGAGACAGCAGCAACAAATATGTTCTTTGAGTTCTCCCTCTGAAGTAATTCTACAAGGTCTTCTATTTCAAAAACACCATTTTTCCCTCCTGAAACATTAAAAGTGAGTGCCAAATCTTTATGATATCTCCAATTTTATTAATAAGACATTCCGTAAGACTTTTGAAATGGTAAAAATAAGTTTTAGAATAATGATGTGAATGCAACTGCCTCGTTGGTAGTGTTGGTTGCAAGTGTGACTGCCGAATGGGAGGTCCCGGGTCGAGCACTACTAAATTTTCTAATTTGATTTTCTAGTCCTGGCTCGGAATTTGGAAATGTAGCCAGTGTATGGCAATTGGCTCACCACCTATTCTATAGTGGGACGTAAACGTAACTGATGAAACGTGGGAGTGTTCTACATTCATCTGCCTACCTCTTCCGGGATGACAGGTGTGATGTTACATTTATGTTGTATTCATTATGAGTTTATTATTACGTATTATATATTATCTACTTAAGCTTTACATTTATATATTACATTATATATTAATATCTACTTAACAAATAACCAAGATCGTGGTTATTAAATAGACTTCAATTCCAATGTAAGTAATATATTTATAACAAATATATATAGAAGTTGAAATATTATTCCCTCTTATAGAAAATGCTCACTTTGTAGGTTTATTCCCTCAAACTCGTCGCTTATAACAACATATCTGTCTTGTTCCGCAATTTCTTCGGCAGTATGTTCAATAACCGGTGAATTGGCTTCTGTTATCACCTGATATTTGCTAGCTATTGCGGGAGAAGCGGGGTTATTTGGCTTTGATGTATTCCTTGGATTTCTTAAACAAACTCCACAATGTATTTGTTTTGTGTGCTGTACATTAGAGTAACCTAATATTTGAAGCTTGTGAAGGTTGCGTATTACTATATTTCTTAACATGGCTACTTAGTACACGCAAAGCTTTCGCTAACCTTCAATGAAGCAAATATAAAACGGTTATATTGCTAGTAAAGGAATATAATTATAATTTATTATTCCTTCGCCAAATTATGTCACAACACATTCTTCGATGCCTGTCACAGTGACATTTGGTTTTTTCTCTTAATTTATTTATCACAACGTGCTTTGTAGCTAATATTGTCTACCGTAGCTCCTGTTGTCCGAATAATGATTTATTTATCAATTAATTACTGATCATTTGCAATCCATCATGAGTTTCACTGAAAACCGATATATCTAGTATTCAATATGAAATTGTCCTTGTTTGGTTCGTTGTTGTATCTTACCTTAAATAATATTATTTTTCTCCTTTATTTATAAATATTCAACTTTTGGTCTGCCAGAAACCTGACAGTTAATGTGGTGTACATTGGTCTAAATTATATGTGCATGGAAATAACTATTACACAAATTTATTAGAGGACCTAAAATATATGTAAAAAAAAAACACGCGGTGCGCATTATAGTTTTGCAAATTCTTTAAATCACCTATTCGCGTAAAAATGCACACAAACTACCAATATTCTATTAAAATACTTATTTGGCGATTTGAGGATAAAAAATTAACTAGAACTATTTTATAACAATATATGTATATACAGAGTGTTTGGTAGAGAGACCGACAAACGAAGTGGGCGTGTTCGGGGACCCATTTCGAGAATACAAGTTGGC
>DWFO01003165.1:0-12638 GCA_018246595.1 Mimoniades nurscia nurscia | reverse complement strand
TGTAATATTTTTAATAATCCAAAAAATATAAATAAAATACGTACCTGTCGTCGTCAAATAGAACAATTTCTAAAGATTTGACATCAAGGTCTGACTCTGTTATGCCGAAGAAATGTACAGTCTCATTGAATTCAGGGTTCTTTGTCTTGTGCACCGTTTTTGTTCGCAGTCTATTAGAGTACGAGCCTTCTGTAAAGATTTGGACGAATGCATTTAAAATATTCCGTTGTACGTTAAGAGGTGAAAGTTTAGTGATTTTGAACTTCGCCTTCGTTTCCAGGGTTCTACGCTTTAAATCAATAGGACGGATCTCCGATTTTACGAGTTTTTTCTGTATACTTAGTTGAGGTCCAGTTATATGGACGAAGAAAAGCTTCGCGAGGAGATATGCACACCTTGGATTTCTTCATCATAGTTCTTAAGAGATGTTAAATCTACCCACCTGCACTTGGCAGCCAAGATTCTGTAATCTTTGCCTGGTCGTGGGTGCTCATTTTGAAAAAAACGTCAACCCAACATTGGAGCAATGAGAGGGTTGATAACAATATTTGCCTAACAGAAGTAAACATGCATGTTATTTTAGCGATGTTACGTAGCTGCAGCAAACCGTAGATATCTTTATCCCATCTCAAAAAAAGTTATTCCGAAACGGATGGGATGACTTTCATTAACCTTTACAAGCCGAAGTAGTATTTTGTCCAGAAATCGATTTATATCTTATTTATTTATCTCTTTACTTTAGGTCTACTCAAATTCATTCTCTCTGAAAGGAAAACGATCTGAAATTGGTTGCTACTCAAAGATATTTTTAGATATTGTTCATTACGCAGAATGCTTGAAGACGCTGAGCGAAGCTGATTCCTGCTATTGAAACAAATGAACAAGATGTACCTATATTTATTTTTTGTTTTAGAAAGGCCTAAACAAATAATGTCTGGATTTATTCATTAATATAAACTCAACATTTTCCTTTTCATATTAAAGGGTCCTTGTGATACGTAGGTACCTATATCTGATTTGATATACATAACTGATCCTTCTGATATAAAAATAACAAGAATATGCCCTAACGTAGAAAACAAAAAAATGGCATTAGACTGGTCTCGTTGGTCCTAAACATTTCCAAGAAGTAAGTTAATATTAAGTGATTAATATTTCATTAGGTGAAAATGGACGGCTGTAAATAATTAAAAGGAATTTTTTTTTTGCAGAAACATATATTGATTGTCTCGTAAAAACCTGAGTTGTCAGAGTTGTCTCGTAAAAACCTGTAAACCCTAACTCCTGAAACCCTTCGTCTCATTAACTAGCTTAGATCTATTATTCAAATCTAAGGCACTGTCAGAAAATACTTGAATAGATTATAATTTAAACATCGAATAAATATAAAAATGTGTAAATAACTATATATTTAGTAAACTTCTATAATTTGTAACCGTAAGCGTACCTCGAGGTAGCACCTCCAATCTGCAGAACGGATCCGACAAGCCAGTCATGTCCATTCCTATTAATCCCCTGGCTCGTAGAACTGTCACCGCTAATGACGACGTACCATTGTCGTATGCCAGTTTAATCTCCAGAGTGCCGAACCCTGCGTCCGGGATTGTCGGCGGCCTCTCCACCTGCGTCGTGGGTTTGGATTCTTTTCTCATACTCCGCAAGCTGTAGGCGCTACCTTTGCTGTTTGTACGTTTCAAATTAGCCAACGACCGCTGGTTCAGACTGTCGGTACGGTTGAGGCTGAGTCCGCTCACTCCGTGCGACAGGATATCAGTCTCGCTCCACTCGTAATGGACTTCCTGCGAAGATAAATAATTAACCTACGATTATTTTTAGATGTAACAAAGCTGTATTCCCATCTATTTGTAAATAACAGGTCACAATCACAAAAAGAATACTGTGTAGATGTATTTTATCAATGAGTGTATGTTAGGTATAAAACCTGACCCAAACCCATCAATGTGGCTATATTCAAATCAACTTATATTCCCTTGAAACTAAAGTGGACCAAAACATACTCTAAGACGTTGATCCAATGTGAAATTTCGGAACTCGGTACTAGTTGTTAGTCTGTCGGACTATTGCAAACTCTTTATACTGAAAAGAATCCCGTGTACAATGTCGAAAAGAACTCTGTTGGAAATGTTAAGATCCCATGTTCCCTAGGCGCTCCACCAGTTGCAAAAACTTGAGACACATTTACCATTGACGGTCACATTATTTAAATACTGATCAGTTTACAAGTCAGAAGTACAACACTTTACATAGTAAAACCATATATGTATAGGGATTACAATTAAAAATATATACAGTATATTTATAAATAATTATTATAAATAACACTAAAGGTTCACCTGTTAAGGTTAAATTAGTCCTAATAGTAACACAATTGTCGTCATTTCTCGTAACGATCCATTTGATTACCCAACCGCGGGGTTTCCATAAAATCAATTATCTACCAGGAGCACAAACCATTAAGGGCGTAGAAAATATCCATTTACTTCAATCGTCGCAGCAATAAAGAGTTCTATAAAGAACCAATAACGATTTTCAAGTACACTAACTTAAATTTCATATTACCATATGAATTATGTAGTGCATATTTTTAGACTGTGACCTTTTAACCCGTTTCATTCTGTAAAGACAAAATTGTCTAGCAATACAACGGTAAAATGGTTCGTAAGGACGGTACACATTTAATCACATAAATATTCACTAACGTCATTAACGAAATTTAAGCATTAATAAGCAGTGAAGATCATAAACCGTATTACAAACTCGTATGACTCTGTAAACGGTGCGTGTACCTACTAATGATCGTTACGGACAAAATTTTCCGAGTGTTTTTGCGCTTCGCTGGCATCGGGAATTCAATAGCAATCGTTAGATAACAAGCCGTAAAATCGGTATAGCGTATACTAATTCAATTCATTTCAATGCTTTTCATAGACTTGTCAATTTATACCAAAGAGTATGATGTAATAGGTTACAATGAAATGAAACAAGGTGAGTAATATTTAAAAGTTCTCCGCGGCGTAGTCTTGGAAGGTAGGATACTGAAGATCATTTTCATAGCAAATAAACTTGAGGCTCGTCGGTTTCAGAGCAGAGTTAGAATAAATTGCACGACCCCGTGCCGAGATACAAGGTCCCGTGGGAGGCGACTAACACGGACGCTGGGAGATGGCGGTGTGCCGCAGTCTGCCTAGGCATAGCTATATGGTCGAGCAGTAGTGCTCTGCGATCCCCAACCCGCATGCCCACTGTGGGGATTATGGGCATAACCCTTCGGGGGAGGCCTAAGACCAGCAGTGCACCGCAATAGGCTGATGATGAAATTTGAGATTGCTTTAATGACTATGCTGAATCTAGAAAATCTAAATGAGAAAATTTTGTAGTGCCCGACCCGGGAATCGAACCCAGGACCTACCGTTCGGCAGTCGTACTTGCAACCAACACGACCAACGAGGCAGCCACGTGTATGTTTGTAATAAGTTAAATTAATGTAACAAATTAAATGTTAAGCGAAGAGCTAAGCACTCTAAGCAGTATCTGCATCTTGCCACCTAACTACTTCAAGTAATCAAGACGTAATAAGTTGTCACGTTGGACTTTGAATGGTTTTCATGCTTTTTTATGATTTTCACAGATTTTTGAGTGTGCGTTGCATTAAGTCACCAAGCTTTCTTAATTTAGCATTAGATTGGATTAGTTTTAGATTGTTCACTACAGCTATTAATTTAAGCTTTGTTTCATTCCATACAAAAAATACATTGTTTGAATGGAAAGAAACAAAGGAATAGAATGAAAAAACAATCTTTATTACATCCATGACAAAGTGGAAAGTAACTTTCCTCAATATTTAAACACACTAAATACTTTCCGAAGGAATATATCTTCGTAAAATCATGGATACATCGTCTAATAAGACTTACAAATTATAAATCAATTCAGCTATTCGTGCAACGTAAAACAAATATGAGTCCCTCGTTTGTTTGTATAAAACGAGTACTTATATACATTTCTGTGACGCTACTCGTATTTCTAAACAAAACTTCTCCGCTGCCGGCAGACACGGGAATTCATTTTAATTAACTGTATAAATTAACAGCGTGACAACGTATATTGGAAACGATTTTACCGCTCCAATAAGTGTCTAACTGGCTGTATGGCACGTGTCTGTCCACGTTTGTTTTAGGACGTAGCTGTATTGATACCGTAGAGTACGAGTAAGTGTTAGAATGTTTTTTTTTACTACAGTAACATTAGACATTTATATACGAAATACAATTTAATATGGGAAACAATTTTATAGGGTAAGCAATTTAATATACATAATCTATTACATAATTACATAATCTATTATCGCTTTGTAACAAACGTAACATCACGCCAATAATCCCCGAAGAGGTACATAAGAGAATGTAGTACACTCCTACGCGCGACCTTGCTGCTATTGCCGGGAGGTCATGAAAAAGACCTTGTATAGGTCGGAAACAAGGTGGGCCATCTCCAAAAAACACACGTGAATTAAGCCACGACATGTATAATCGCATGTATAAGGACTAACGAGACATTTAACAGTAAAACAGTATATTTAAGCCAGCAAAATCGTATACTTTCAACCAAGGACCTCTCATTTGCGATCGCGCTTAAAACCACTTAGCCAACGAGGCAGTGTATTTTACGAGGCTTAACGATTATTATCTAATATAACTGAAATTATAAGACTATTATTATTATTATTATAACTATTGTTCCTACAACTATTATTATCAAGTGATATATACTCGTACTTTAAACGGAATCAAGAAGATTTATTTTACAGAGGCTAAGTCGTTGTCATGATCCCAGGCACTTTTGGTATGGAATTAAACCGATCGTTAGAGAACTCCTTTCCCCTTTTTCACTCCGGATAATCTCTTAGAAGGTTGCAATTTTTCCTGTAAGCTGTGTGTCGATACTCAAGCACTTTTAAGTGGAATTCGTTTGAAATGTTTAAAATTTTGTCTTATACGCTTTATAAAATGTCTAATATATAATTAGTAGAGCCCTATCCAATGCAAAATGCTAATAGTATGTTCTATCCCAAGTTGTGAGTTGAAGGCGAATTTACTGAAGGCCTTGAATAAATAATTTTCTTTACTTCCTATAAGTTTGTGACTTTATTGGGATTCTTTCAGTATATTATATTACGGATTAACATTAAATTTACGATAATGAGATGAGAAGTTACTTGTAAAAGAATCTGTAATTGAGGTCTTTAGAAAAAGCCCAAAATGATAAATGTTGAGAAAATCGTTCAACTGTCCAATATGAATAGGGAATATTTAATAATAAAAAAACCTTTTTAAAATACGTGAAAGGTCCTTTAACAAACAATTATAAGAAGGATAACAATGGAAAGCGTAGAGCCTGTTTATAACAGAATCCACAAAGGTTATTTTCCAGTTCCCTTATAAAGCGGAAATACACCGTTTTTAATGTAGGTAGCCCTCAGGCGGCAAGTTTCAACAGTCATTTCTACGGGTTAGTCATGTCATTTGGAAATTCGATCTTGTCATTAATGGGAAAGATAAAACCAGAATTCTTTTTACATTATTATACAATGAATTTAATGTACGAAGCTGTTTGCTTTAGTAAAATATTCTCTAAAGTTGAGTAAAACAGTAAAATTGTTGTTAAAGCCTCGTTGGTCGTGTTGGTTGCAAGTGCGACTGCCGAAGACATACCATATATACGAGTACAAAGCTCAAATCCGAAGACGACATTAGAAACGTGCCAATGTCACATCAAACTAAGCGATGACGACATAATTATAACGACGATGACAAACACAATTATGAATAAAGTAGAATCCTAATAGAATGTGAGATTCTGAGCGGAGAGAGCATCAATCACAAATGAAAGGGTTACGTGCCAACCAGTTCTCTTGTGTCCGTCATGTCATAACTACAATGGGGTGACGCTCTAGCGGTCTAATGTAGTGACGTTAGTGACGTAATCGTAGACATGGGTATTCGTTATTATGTCCACTACGGGGTTTTAGTTTTTTAGATAGTAATATACAAATTATAGTTATGCGAAATAAGAACTAAATACAATCCAATAATGACACAAGAAAATTCGCAGTCACATGCTAGGTTTTTTGTACTTCATAATTAGATTATAGCACAGATAAAGATACAACAAAGCTTTTGTGAAATTTTAATATCATTCGCTGCCTCGTTCGTCGTGTTGGTTGCAGCGTTACTGCCGATCGATAGGCCTGGATTCAAATCCCGGGTCGGGCATCATTGGATTTTTCCAAGTTAGATTTCCAAGTAGCTGCTCGGAGTTCGGATATATGAGTATGCTCGGTGTACGGCAATAGATTCCATAGTGGGACATAAACATAACTGATGAAAGGTTGGAGTATACTACACTGTTCTGCCTACCTCTTCGGGGATTACAGGCGTAATGTTACGTTTTAATAAAAAATGCAAATTCAGTATGATGAGAACATCAATCACATGTGACAATCAACTCGGCAGTGCACGTTACAAGTCCAATAGACTGACGCACGGGCGTCCTCGTACACGGTGTAATAACCATTTATGGACGTCAGCACTGTCTTTATAATTCACTGAATGTACCTTTTCATTTCATACTGTGCATTCTAGAGTATAGTAGATAAACACAATAAAGTACGAAAATCTTTTTGTTTTATATGCAGGACAAATTACTATTTATTTTACAGAGCAATTTAGAAAATCATTTTGCATTCGCAAGATCTATATTACTCTGTAACTTTTACGGAGACATTATCTGTATGAGAGTACATTATCTGTATGAGATTATATGTACGGTGGACTGAATCATTATCTTTAGAATATGACAAATATCTGTCTATTATTTTAAACACTAGAAATCCAAGTTTAATCTTCAGGTCTGGGACCTTTAAGGGCTTTTGGAAATTTTCAAAATTAGAAAACGAATCATTAAAGAAATATACTCTTAAAAATACAGGTTTTATTTCTGAATAGCATTTAAAGAGCTCCATGTAATTTGAAATCTTAACTAAAATGTTTCATGTTAATCGTGCCGATTTATTATGTTTCACAATTTTTCTCTCTTTCTCTCAAACAGAACTTTATTATGTTCATTTTCCTAGTCTTTTGCTCTTTTCTGAAGCAGTTACATACTCATGTGTACAGACATTATACATTGACTTAGGTATATATTATATTTTCAAAGATAAATTAGCATATCCTTCTGCTCAGCATCTCGGGGGTGAAATAATTTAATTTAATATTCAAATAGAAAAGAATGAAATATCAAGCTAACGTCAGACGTTACTTGACTCGGTGATAGGGTGGAAGAGCCTTGTACAAGGAACTAACGAATGCGGGTGCTACAGGAAACAATTTCCGCTTCTATAGAGTGACGCAAACTGTATCAGTAGGTATGCTCGTAAGTTATACCTATTGGAATCATGGAGAAAGTTATTATTGGATCATTACTTCGAAGCGATTTACTTTCATATTATTATTGAAAAACATATTGATATGTAGCCAAAACATTTCTAAATTCAAATATATTTTCGTTTCTTTGATAGGTTTCCTCAAAAAAGTTCTCAGAATAGATTCCAAGTAAAAACGAAGGACTTCAATATGATTTTTTTTATTTATTAAAAGCCTTAATGATTGAATACACAGTGACAAAATAGTAATTATTTTCAGTAATATTTCCTCATTCGTCGTGTTGTTTCCGCCGCACTGCCGAACAAAACGTTCTGGGTTCAAATCCGGGGTCGATAACTATTGGATTTTTCTAGCTTAGACTTTCTAGGAGATGCACGGAGTCTGTACATGTGCCCGATGTATAGCAATAGACTCACCACTCATTCCATAGTGTGATGGATACATCATTGGCGAAGCATGGGAATATACTGCACTCCTCTGCCTACCTCTTCGGGAATTACAGGCGTGATATTACGTATTTTCAATAAGAAAATTTTGAGTCTAGGTTGTTTGATAAAGAATCCTACAATTTCTTTTCGATTCTTGAAGTTTTCTAGTGTTTGTTTCACCTTCATATATTCACTTCTTTACGCACTGTAACTATGGATTTAAAAGTAGTTGTTTTTCCATGCCTTTAAAAATGAAATATAGATTTAACTAAATTTGATTGACCGACAAATGTCGGTAGGATATATATCGTATGTTGAGGTATCGTATCTTGCAAAAAGAACTTGATGGATTCGAAATATACATACATTTTATCAGCAATGGCTATTTCTAAACAGATAAAACTTCGGCGTTACTTTTCTTTGCAGGTTGCAGTTCCCATTACAAACCATCCCAAAGGTAGGCGTTATAAACCTCCGAAATGACGGAAATCTGCAGTTTATTTGTTATCCTTGCCCCAGTCTTTTAGTAGCAAAATAATGGTGGGAATTATTTATGATTAAATAAGACGAATTGACAATAGTCGCAATCAGAGCATGTCCTAAAAATGTAGACAAAATACTGTTAAATATCCCTGCATAGGTATTTAAAAAATATTATCTTCCCCGTCCGGGAGTCGAAGTTTCCACTTCACACGGCAACATCATTACTAACATATCAAAAGGATTATCGATATACAAATACACGCAATGCATATACTGCTAGATCACGAGGAACGGATTCGAGGCAAATGTACATACATGGTGTATTAACGTCTGTACATAGCTGTTTGAATAGGCGTTAAATGTGTACATCTGTCGAATCTCAAACAGAAAGCCGACTTGCAGATACGAGTATTTTATTTCACTTTAGACTCAATTCCTGTAGTGTACGGATACCGTTAAGTCAATCCCGGCTTATACGAGTATTGGTAGAGTTCAATAAAGTCCTTCTAGATTTCCTTCTATTCCTTCTACAATGAATAGATATCAGGTAATGAACAGGTGCAGTTGGCCCTACTAAGGATAAGTAGTCAATGCAGTTCATCAAAATACAACCCATAAGTAAAGTTGATCGCGACGGTGTTACCGTGATTGATATGTCACGGGCTGAACAAAGAAGCTGTTCGCAATAAGCAAGACGACTGTAACTTCAAAAGCCAAAAACATCACAAAGGTCATGCTATAGTTACAAAAATGATTTATATGCCAGCGATTGTTGACATTTGTTGACGTAACATTAATATGTTTAATTAATAACAACGTAACATCACGCCTGTTCTCCCCTAGGAGGTACGCAGGGGAGTTTAGTACACTGCCACGTTTCACTGTTCACCTGACACAAATCCAGACTCCGAGTCACTACTCGAAAAATTTTAACTAGAAATTCTAGTTACATAAATCTAATAGTACCCGACCCGGGATTTGAACCCAGCGCCTCTCGATCGGCAGTCGCGTTCGCATCCACTCACCCAACGGGGCATTCAATTTAATTATTAAAAAATGTAAGTAAGGCTAAGTAAGACTATTGATTTATATGTATTAAACCCGCATAAGTCATAATTACATTAGATACATGAGGTAATTTCATTACTACTATATCTTATAAATGATTCATAACAAGTTTTGAATGAATGAATGTCGACCCTTTTATCGTTCCACTGCTGGAACATGGGTATCCTCTCAGAATTAGAGGGTTAGGCCACAGTCTGCCACGCTGGCCAAGTGCGGGTTGGTTGTGAAGTCTCCTAACAAGTTTTATGGCCCGTAAAATACAATTGAGTGGGAACGACAGACATCTGAACGACCTATAAAAAGACAATACTGCTCAATAGCCTCGGACACCGGTACAGAAATTAACATTAGCATACGCAGTCGTATGAGGGCGAGTGAACTGTGTTGATAAAAAGTTTTATTAAGTAAATCATAATTTCAAAATGCAAACTTATGCGTTATGGCAATAGGCTCAACACCTATTCCAGATAGTTGGACGTACTCGTAAATGTAACTGGTGAAACGTGGGAGCGTATTACATTTCTCTGCCTACCTCTTCGGAGGTTACAGGCGCAATGTTATAATGTTACGCGTTACATACATCTATGCGTTCAACTTCGTACAAGATGAAGGAAACTTTTCACATGTAATAAAAATTATAAAAGCATTAACATTCGTAGGTCGCATGTCAAATAGGTGTGGGATGAATTAAGATTCACGTTAAGCGTGGGCGTTACCAAATAGCCTTGAAATAATTCCACGCAGTGATAACTTTATGATGTCACAGCATACGTCACCGCCGACAACCTTTTTTCGGTTAATATAACGTTGTAACTTGTTATTTTTCCATTAACTTGCTATCATTAGCCCTTACTACACACATCATTTCAGCTCGCCGATATCTTGCTGGACTCAAGTCTCCTGCAAACCATAATCGTTCTGTTTCTTGGGCGTGGCTCTCTACAACTAGCAACTTCCATCGCCTTAGAGTTCTTTGGAATTTCTCCGTGAGACAGATTCAGTGATGATATATGAATGTTATATCTATATGAACTAGTAATAGTAAGTAGTACCTACGGAGATTACAGGCGTGATGTTACGTTTTTTATTAGCTAAAAAGCTCCATGAGATCAAATGCAACACGGGGCTTCGCTCAGAATAAGGCCACATTGGCTAAATACAGTTTTAAGCTGTATATTTGCACATGCTTTTACAATAATAATTTCGAGCCAATAAATATAATACAATACAGATTGACGAGAAATAAAACGGAGTTCAGTGAAGGATGAATAATTTGATTGTAAATATTCATGTCTGCACGATGTAGGTTGAGGTTAAATCACACGAGATATTATGCGTCTGGTGTCTGATATAAAGTATTCAATATTCTTATATCGGCATTATTCATATGATTTTATAGCGGGTTGTACTATGGTGATGAGTCCAATTGTAAAGTATGCTGTAAGTAAGATTTTTTTTTATCACAACATCTAAACATAATTAGAGAATCAAGGGATTGTAGGGCAACGTATAATATTTTAAAATTTTCAAATCTCACCTTTTCTATCTTTAGTTAGCGGAATACGAACGCAGACTTCATGTACATTCGTACGAACAAGCTAAGTAATATGTACTAAATGTACTTGTATATGTAAATTCCGAATATGCCGAAATACTTTTAATATTTAAAGAATAAAATGTATTGTGTTCCGAGGCCAGAGATGTGAGAAATTGGAATAGATGTTAATGAAGTTTGCGAATAAGTCGTGAGTTAATTAGACCTTTCATATATGACAATAGATTGTCGTATTGATTAAAAGCATTGCTCGCATAATTCTCTGTCCATCATTACGTGTTGTTAGCGAACGGATTGCCGTATTACGCAAAGCTTTATCCGAACTACAAAGGTATATAAAATAAAGGACATCAATCGCTAACGACGACCCCTTTATACCCTAGTCGCTCTCCAAATGTATTGTATAATTAGTCGAGTTATATGCGAATATCCTCAGATCTGTCAGAGTATACAACTGAGTACCGTCTGACAGACAAGCATTGAAATCAATGTCTTAAAATTTTTAATCCAAAGAACATCGCGATGCTCACGTAGCAGTAAGATAAAGCACAAATGATTCGTAACAAGTTATATTGCCCGGAAAATACAGCTGAGTGGGGATGACAGACGTCTCCTCGAGGCTAAAATTAGATGGCTTAAGCATTAATTCCCATTACGATATAGATTTGCATAGCTGTATGAGCTTCAATAGTACTAAAGCTTAATGCTTTAGTACTATTGAAGGATTCCCTCTTAAAATTTTGCACTCTCGCGTGATTGAATGTTTTGTGACGTAATTATTTAATTTATATTGATACATTTTTTAATGTTTATCTTTGACATAATAAAATTTGATGTTGAAGACAGATATTGATGAAAATATTTGATGAACATTAAATTTTATTCCCTGCAAATTTCTCTATGTCTTTGTCCAAATAAAGGTTAACTCTATTGGTTTGGAGCAGAAATAGTAAAATTGATATTTATATAACCACCGCTGTGCGCAAGTAATGGCTTCGTCGATTAATCTTTTTTCAATAATTCAATTTTCCTATAATGGCTTCCCTCGTTATGAGACAGAACTTTTAATAAATTGACATATATATACAAAAATAACCCCATAAATTGCTCTACTGAGTGATTAAATAGATTTTAAGTAACAAAAGAAAATTAAATAGAGCAATTAAATTGCTGTCTTGTTTCGTTTTTTTATGAGGTATGGCTTTCGAAATTTTTTAATGGTGCAGATTTTCCATAAAATTGTACGTTAAATATCACTTTTAAAACTTAACCGACATCGTTATTTATCGATATTTGTTACCATGGCTTCTTAAAATAGAAGCTAATTGTTAATAAGGGAATTATAACATGTTTAATAAGAATACTGTAAGGTATTTAGTAAGATAAGTGTAAATTGGGTCTATTCACATGCGTAACTACGTCGGTGTTAGTGAGAACATAAGTAATTCGCAATCCGGAACACGTACGTCGTTTATATGTATGTATGTCGTAAGTTTACGATGAGATCAGACTTCTGTTTAAAAACCTAAGGTTGTGATCAAGAATTGAAAGTGGTTATAATTTAAAAAAAAAAGTAACTTCACGCCTGTAATCCCCGAAGAGGTAGGCAGAGGAATGTAGAACACTCCCACGTTTCACCAG
>DWFO01003164.1:0-12640 GCA_018246595.1 Mimoniades nurscia nurscia | reverse complement strand
CTATTGCCATGCATCGGGCACATATCCAGACTCCGAACCACTATTAGAAAATCTAAATTAGAAAATTTTGTAGTGTTCGACCCGTGAATCGAACCTGGGACTTCCCGATCGGCAGTCATACTTGCAACCAACATGACCAACGAGACAAACTTAAATACTATTAAAATGTGAGCCTTTAGTGGAAAAGAGCACAAAGTAATATTGTATCACCATATACCTAATGTGAACACATATCAGCAGACAGACTGTCCAAATTGGCCAATTAATTTAATGAAACAAATGTATTTAATTTTTTTTTTTATAATCTGTAGATAGATAAAAAAGCATTAATTTCTGTACAACATGTTGCCATGCTGGTAGCTTACAATTTAATATTATGATGTACTTTTTTGTCACCAGTGATAAAAGTGTCACAATAAACATAACCTCAAACTATTATATTATTATTATATTGCATTTGTAAACATTCATATCAATGATACAGTTGTGTTGTATATTAGGCAACTCTTCTGGTGTTGCACATGTCCATGGATGATTACAACTAATTGCCATCAGGTGGCTAGTCTACCTGATTGTGGGCAAGATAAAAAAAAACTTAAGCAGGTAGTATATTTATTTATCTTTGGGAAATAAACAATAACAATAGTACAATAAAATTATGTTGCAAAACTTAGTTCATAGTCAGCTAAGGTTCTACTAATGAGTAATACAAATTCAATTTAAGGTAGTTTTACTTTATGAGTTCATGGAGCAGATCATAACATACTGACAAAGTTATAAATCAAAATAGTAAAGTAAAGTAAAGTAACTTCACACCTGTAATCCCCGAAGAGGTAGGCAGAGGAATGTAGAAACATTCCCACGTTTCACCAGTTAAATAGTAAAATAAACTAAATCTAAAAATTAAGTAATCTAATGTTTACTATAGCTTGGCTTATGGCCCTCATTTTCTCAACTGTACAACTACATGTAGCAAATATTTGTTGTTAAGGGTACATAAAAAAATAGTGCATAAAAAAAAATATTGCACATATATTATATTACATTACTAACTACTACTAAATACTATAGGAGAATTAAAAGAATTAACTTTGAACTTCTAAGTAGTATTAGTATACTAAGCATTATAATAAATACTATAATTAATAAATATTAATTATAGTATTTATTATAATTCTTATTGTCAACTAAACTTATTGTCAACCTCTCATTAAATAATGAGAGGTTGACAATAAGTTGAAGCATGCCAGATCTATAAGAATACCCAATAAGGAACCTATCTTTTATGTATTATTTCCTTTTATGTTGTATTGTATATCACTGATATGAATGTCATCTTTGTTTACTACTCAATACAATTGCATTATTTTCTCCAAGCTACAAATTTTTCCCATTAACCAAATGTCAACTGGCAAATAATGTAATTACACATAAAGTTCACCAATTGGATTAACTTTATTACAAATATGTTACAATACAGTACAAAAAGGGACAATTGATTTTTGTTCTAGCTGTCTCACAAACATAACATCAAGTATTTAATTCATCTTCACTTCATGAGTTCCCTTACAATTTACTTATACCATAATTCACTGCTTATATGATTTTATATATATTTTCAGGCTGCGGACCTCACAAAGCCAGTGGACAAAAAGATGTACAAAGGAACGAATCCGACATGTCATGACTTTAATACAGTCACTATGACATCAGAAAGTGTTTCTCTGATCATCGGTTTCTCCACTGGCCAGATACAGCTTATAGACCCCATTAAGAAGGAACTAAGTAAACTATACAATGAGGAGGTCAGTGAAGAATATTGGTGTATTATTAAACTATAAAGCATTCTTAATTATATTTATTTGTTTATCATTAATTAGAAGAATTAATAAATTATCATTTATGAAGTGTGTGATGAATGGGAAAGAAGCGTAGCGGTTCTGTAAGGACGGAGATATTTGATACTCTTTGTGCGTATCCTATAAGAAATCTTGCGGGGTGGTATAATAACAATAATCATTAATTAGAATTGTGGACAATAGTAATTATTACTCATTTACTTATCGTAAATTAAACAACACTTCAGGAAAAAATAATAATTTATTTTTTTGTTATTACGATGTTCATTTAGTAGAAATAAAGTACAATTATTACTATTTTTTTGGAGTAATTATCAGTCAAGGAAATAAGATGTAAAATAATATCTATACACCGACTGCAAATATTACAATAATGGTACCTATATTGTCCTAATTGAAAGTTGAGAAAGTTAAAAAATACACAAATGTTTGCTACTTTAGAGGGTGTATTTGGGAGGTCTAAGAATAGATCGTAGGCTATTTTTTATATCCTCAAGTGATAATGGTGGCTTTATCCTTAAAAAATATTTCTATTTTGCGACAAAAATTTATTTTGTATTTTTTTTTAGATTTTGCATCAAGAAATACCTATCACCCCAATTGTTGACCTTCTGTCCCCAACCTTCTATTTTTATTTCGCGAAATGAGTATTTTTGTATGAACAATATTTGAATAATTTAATCATCGTTCGTTTCTCAAACACTTAATTAAGACATTCAAACTCGTAATAGATTCTTTATTTTATAACCAAAATATTCTATGGAGATAGTTTCTATGGTAGAATAACGTTAGCCGTGTCAGCTAATAATATATGCAAAATGTTTGTTAGATCATACTACGGTGTTTCCTTTTTTAAACATGATTACATTTATCAGTCTGATTGATATCATACAATATATAGTGGTGTATTGTAATCAAATTATGTATCGGTGATAACAAGTCATAAGATTATAGTGATTCAATAAGTTACTCATCGAACGTTCTTGTGTTTCCAGAGGCTGATAGATAAGACTCGGGTGACCTGCATCAAGTGGGTGCCGGGTTCCAGTAATTTGTTCATATCGGCGCACTCGTCCGGTCAGCTGTATGTGTACAACGAGGAGCTCACATGCGGCACCACCGCGCCGCACTACCAGCTCTTCAAACAGGGCGAGGGCTTCTCTATACACACATGTCGAACTAAATCCACTCGGAACCCTCTGTACAGGTGGGTGATAGGCGCAGACGGCAGCTGTATAAATGAATTCGCTTTCTCACCGTGTGGCACCAACCTGGCTGTAGTATCGCAAGACGGCTTCCTCAGGGTGTTCCATTATGACACCATGGAGCTGATCGGTAGGGCCCGGTCATACTTCGGCGGGTTCCTGTGCGTCTGCTGGTCGCCGGACGGCCGCTACGTCGTGGTCGGCGGAGAAGATGATCTCGTAACAGTGTGGTCGTTCGGGGAGCGGCGTGTGGTGGCCCGAGGACAGGGTCATCGCTCGTGGGTATCGGTAGTAGCGTTTGATCCATACGTCATCAGCTTTGCGGACCCTGACACCGAGGAGGTGGTCGAAGAGGAAAAAAAAAGTGAAAGCGCGCAATGCTACCGGCTCGGAAGCGTGTCGCAAGATACGCAATTGTGTTTATGGGACCTTACAGAAGATGTGTTGAGGCCACCGGTGCGAGCACGGGCTTCTACGCACCTGTCCCCTAATAGCCAGAGTTTTTCGCCTAACGGTGTGCCCGGGGCAAAGGTCCCGGCGCGGTATTCCAAGACTAATAAGATTGGCCACAAGCACGCAGAGTTGAGCGGCGCTACACCTGCCGGTGAGACTTCGGCGGCGAAGCCCGTTGCTAAGACAAAAGCGAGCGGAACTACTGCTCTCTCCATCGGCGTCGGGAAGGCGAAAGAAGAGAGCTCCGGGTCGCTAGGAGCACACTTGTCCCAGCGACTCGCCGGTTTCTCTTTTGGCGAGCGACGTTCGGAGCACCGGCGAAATTTTAGTCTCGGACGTGCATCCGATAAGGCGTCGGCGCCGAGCTCAGTGGCCTTGCGAGGGCGGACGAGCACGGGGGCGGGCGGTGCGGCCGGAGCGGGAGGCGATGCGGATCCACTGCGGTTGATCGGGACGGCGGCGTGTCCGCGTTTCGACGAATGTCCCGTACTGGAACCATTAGTGTGCAAAAAGGTGGCACACGAGCGACTGACGGCGCTGCAATTCCGCGCGGAGTGCCTGGTGACGGCGTGCGCGGACGGCTGCGTCAACACGTGGGCGCGGCCGGCGCGCGCGCACAATGGAGATGCACGCCCGCGTCGCGCAGATAGGCCGGAGCGCAACGAGCGTACGGATCGGCCGGAGCGTAACGACCGTACGGATCGTACTGACCGCTCTGATCGCACAGACCGCTCCGATCGCGCCGAGCGCATTGACATTGTGGACTAGTGCGTGCGGGTGCGCGCTGTCGTGCACCGCCCTCTGCGCTAGCTGTCGCCGATCACAGCCTCCGACGCCTAACTTAATAAAATGTGTAATACAATGATATAGTGCGCTAATGATTCAGACTTAAATTCTTCTTAGTGTCCGTTGATCGTGTGACGACGCGGCGACGGTGGGTGCCTAAGTACAAATTGGTGATACTGTGACACGCTAGGAAATTTTCTCTCCGCTCGCAAGGTCGTGAGAATGAGCCTCATGGTGACATTAAAGTGTTCTGGTTTTTCCTTGCAATTGTTTATGAATGTTGTTTATTATGTAATTGAATTGTTTCTGAGTTGCGTTATTTTAATTTCCATATTTTGCCGTAATCCGTTAAAACATATTTTGAAATTCAAACAAATTGTTATAATTATTATCGACTTTCTGTGCAACTCTACATTGTATGTAGACATATCCAACACTTGACGGTTGGCTAAAATGAAAAGTTTTAATGTTTACAATTTTGTAATTATAATGTCAACCAATATTAATGATTGTGTGATGTATTTGTAAATATGAAGTGTATATAATCAGCCATGCTCAGGACAAGCTGGACTGTCCACTCAACTTTAACAGTCATTGTTAATATTCCATTAAAACTATTGATTTGTGTGTTTGAACTATGTGAGAATTGAGGCCTTGCTGTGATCAGGACAAAACACTATTGTATCAAGTGAATAACATGTAAAAAGCTTTATAACATCTGAAATATCTTATGTTACAGAATGTACATATAATTGTTAGAATAATGTACATGTTTTTGGATACATGATATAATAAAAATCTTTAACTCGAATATAATATTTGGAACTTCTAATATTTTACTAATACATTATTTGTATAAACAATGAGTATATAAGATATGACAAATTAGTTATTGAACATTGGCATTCTGGCACAATGTCGGTTTTACTTGCGCTGGTTAATCAGCAAGGTTAATCAATATTAAAAATGTGGTGTTCTTTTAAATGTTTCACATTGAAGGCAATTACTATGAAGCGAGACTTGTGATACTGTAAATTAATTATATTGTTCCATAAACAGCAGTAGACTTGAGTTATTTCTTTTCTATCATAACAGCAATACATTTGCGAGTTGTGATCAGTGTGTACTTGAATATTTTGCCAATTAACTTTGGCAAATAAAGACGATTCTGTATGACCTATATTTAAATCAATGACTTCCATTGTGTGATAAAGCAACATGCCTCTCCAGGATTGTGGCTAATTTTTGGTTGTAGACTGGAGTAGGGGTTTATAGGGTAGATTTAATATTTTGTTCATTATTATATGCACCTGTTGTCTATGGTCACTATGTGAGCGACTGCTCGCTCGCAAGACCCTACATTCAATGTCGCTACTAAGTTGTTTAGTATACTTACATTTCTTTAGACATCAGAACCGGAGAAATACAGTTAGCTATATAATTTAGCATGGCTAGCGCACTAAAGTATTAATATTTGTTCAGAAATTAAGGCGGCAGTCGAACAAAAGATATATTTTTACATAATGCAATGATAAGAGTTTAAAATAAACAAATTTTATTTTCCGAACGAAATGACAGCTACATTTGAAATATTAGTACTGCAGTGTGCTTAACTAAGAACATAGAGAGTAGAGGTAAGGACTATTTCATATGAGGGACAAGTTGAAAAAGTGTCTTGCTTTATGCAGTATGTAAATTAACTACAATGGTGTTGGCGAGCAAAAAGGGTGTGATGTGAATTTAGCAGTTGTGGACGGAGTGAAGTATGCGGAGTATATAAATTTATTAGTTTTGGTGACTACAGGAGACAATAAAATCTCAATTATTTATATAGTTAATTTTTTTAGAGACTTAGCAAACAGGCAGTCGATGATGGTACTTACTTGATTGTAAGACGTCACAGTTGCATATGGATAGTTACAACATCAGTGTTGCTCCCAATGTGTTGACTGCCTTGGATGAACTTAACGCTATTCCAGTATTCTGCTGTGTTGTCCGGCTCTAAAAACTTTTAACGCTATAAAATTAATTCTCTAGCGCCACCCTAATGTAGCGCATTCTGGCGGACACTTTCATAAACCGAGAATTGTAGTTTTCCTTACCTCGACACTCCATATAACTAAGAGTACGCCAGTTAGCAATATTAGTGAGATTGGATTCCACAGACGCGTGTACATTGTTAATGTAAGGAGACGTTTTTTTTTTCCTTTATCGGCTCACTCATGTAAATATAGTGTGTAGGTTTCCAAGCAATCAAAGATTGCTTGTACGTGCGTTGTCCTGTTTGATATTGTATTAAAATTTGTTAGTGCAAAATCGACTTGAACATCAAGGAGCGTGAATTTAGTTCTGTAAAAGACAATATTCGCGGGATGATACTAAAATATTACCGCAATAATGTCCTTTTCGCATTACACGAGTTTAATTATAAGTTATTTAAAATTTAACGCATTCATGTGCGTATCAATCCACGTCTTCTATTTCTTCTGTTTTTTAACATTTTAAAATATTATTCATAGATATACCTATTAATGCAAAAACAATTTATTGTTTACTTACCTTATATACGTTCATGTTGTTTTGTGAAACCGTGTATATTTAATTTATACGCGATCAGAATCACTTGTAAGCAGTAACAAATAATGATTACCTACATTATGGAACCGCTCTTCAATAACACACCCAAGACAAACTTAATCTAATAAAAACATATATACATGATACCATACTGTAAATAACCCGTTTATTTACAACATAAAGGTAACGTTACATCACGCGGGTAACCCTCGAAGAGGTATCCGTGGGAGTGTAGTACCTACCTGTTACGTTAATGTCCCAGCATGGAATAGGTTGTCAGCCTATTGTCATACACCGGGCATAAAACCCGACTCCGAGCCACTACTAAGAATAGTCCAATGTACCCGAGCCGTGGATCGCATCGAGAACCTCTCGATCAGCAGCACCACAAGACCAACGAGGCAGTTTGTTGTGACATTATAACGTATTGGAATATAACCTCCAAGGGCAGGTCTATGTCCATCACTGGGCTACAAAAGGCCGATGATAATAATGATATTAATTATAGCTAATAACAAAGATCAATTGTTCCATACAATTATGGTCGATAATTGTGGTTAAATGTACGAATATCTCTCTATTGACGTCGTAGAAAGGTGCCATTTTCAAATGTAGTGTATCGGCCATCTTAACACTGCGCACATGTGGATATTGGTTGTAAGAGTTGTAGGTACTCCAGAATTTTTTTCCAAGCACTTAAAAACGTTGGTAATATCCAGTGATTCGTGGTATCCTTTATACGGAATACAAATTCGAATTTAATGTTAAGCTTAATTCCTGCGTGTCTCTGGCATACCTACAAGACTAAGAGATTGTGTTACGATGCAAATAAAGTTGTGTTCGCCGTCCAGTATAAAAAAATCTTGTCATCTTGATATCCTTTATTGTTCCAGGCGTTAAGATAATCAATTCGTGTGTATGACAAAATCATTAATAATTTGAAGGGAAAATAATAGGGACGTCTAATATGAAACTATTCACTATTTGTTACTGTCATGACAAGTGTTGTTATATTGCATTTAAATAGCTATAATTAAAACTTTATTCAATGGTCCTAAAAAATTATATAGATTATAAAGAGAACACTAGATACTATTCTAGAATACTTTAATTTATCCCGTGTTCCTGTCAAACATCACCAGTCTGGTTACAAGGTACCAAACCAATGTGTTGTATTGTAGGTTGTATTATGAAGAATTATGGAAATTAAACGTTTATTAAACGAATTATGGAATTAAACTCAGTCCGCATGGTAACCAGATAAGGGGCAGTTTTGTAATAATATGCTATTTTAGGTGTTTATATTATAAATAGAAAAAAAGTACGGGAAATTTCAAAGACAGCTGGTAGGTATTGCCTAAAATCTATTCCGTTGCTTTCTGTGTGAGGGTTGGTTATAGTTTATAGTGCTTAAACTCAAGCATCTTCCATATCCTATTTGCCGAGTCTTCAATTTCCCCTATAACAAAATGTGAAAAGTAAGAATTATTTTTCAGTTTATTTACCCGACTGACCCGGGCCATCCGGTTTCGATAGTCGGTCGGCCCGCGTGCTAAATGTTGCCAGTGTTCGGGACTCGCTTCATTGTTTTACAATAATGCATTCCTACGTTCGTTCGTTTGGAATACACTCGTGTAGATAGGCTACCTTTTATAATTTTCTACGTAGGTAATTCAAATTAGAATACGCTCCTCTCCGATCGTTTCAGATTTTGATTAAATTTTTTATTATGGAAACATTGTATACTCTTATAATAATAATCTATCGATTCCATTGAATGGTGTAAAATAGGCTATGGGATGGGCTATCAAAATGTTAAAAATGTAAGATAATATAATTTGGTTTTAAACTGAAATTTTTTGTCACACATAAGCTACGTATTATGTTTCGCGCCTTTTGTTTCCCTTCACTCTAAGCTTGTAAGACACTGTCTCAATCTGATATAACGTAACGTTTGATTTTACTAAAATACTTTTTTCGTTTTTTAAAATCGAACCACCAAATCGTGTTAAGCAAGTGATAACAATAAACATCAATGTGTTTATAATGGCATATGAAATTGGGACATCTTAAGTCACAAACGAACCATGCGTAGCTTATGGGACGATCCTTGATTTAAATACTTCGTTCTGTTAATAGTCAATTATTAATACTAATTTTGATGTGAGAAATATGGAAAAAGCCAAAATATATGATTCGCAAGAATGTATCCAAGTAGGTAGAAAAACTGTTTTTTTTATCTGTTAAAATCTCTCGGCCTCTCCGACTTACTGAATACTGTCTATTATATAATTTTTTAAGTTATGTATTACTACTCACTATGTTTATGTTAAGACTTTGTTTATTAGTCACGTAACAATTAGTTCTGTGCGAAGCGGTTGGGTGTCGCTCTGATGTCTGCGTAACAATTATTAATTTATTGAAATGATAACGTTGTTCAAACTAGTGAGACGCGAAATGAAGCCTATGAAGTTTATGGTGAAATAAATAGACGATTCTCTTTATGTTAACGCAGTTTCTTTTTCCCTTGATCATTCATGACGCACAAATGACAACAATAATCTTTTATTACCCAAAACATCTGTCAATTGTTATTATTACTAGTAGCTAAAATAACTTTTTTTAACGATGACAGACAAACACTTGAAAAACTAAATATATATTAAAATAATCTTCTTATTCAAACGTTTTCTATTAGAAACCTATCAACTGTCAGTATTTCAGAACAGTGATCTATTTGACGACACTATTTTGTTCTTTTACTATACAAAAAAATAGTGGCACAAAGCAAGTATAAAACGGGAATTGGATGCAAATAACTGCCGATCAAGATGAAGCTACTATATTTTATTACATGAAAGTAAGTTCTAACGCATCTCTCCTTTCTTTAGTTTAAATATAATGGATTACACATAAAGAAGAACAAAAGCTATGTTAAACATTTATTCGTCTACTCGGCTACATGTGACAATATTCGCTAACTAGAAGCCGGGGTCCCAGCCCGTGCTGTCCGCCTCCTCCACCAGCCGGTAGCACAGCACGGTGTCGCCCGCCCTCACCTCGAACGAGGTGTCCTCGAACCGCAGCCCGCACTCCGTGTCGCATTTGATGGTGTTCACTTCATTCTTCAGATGTTTCATTGAGACCAGCTTGCCTGTGGACGTGGGTTCAAATCTAACTTCAAATACACGTCCTTAATAATTGTTAAAAACAAGTTTACAAAAACTTTGGTTTTTACCGGCTTCTGGAAAGTAAAAACTCGAAAGTTTCTTCAACTATTGATTAATTGTTACATTAGGTAAAGCCGTGAACAGTATCCCATTGGCACAAGAATAAGTAAACACACCACTAATTCTGGGAAATTATTTTGAAGGTTAATAATTGCAAAAATAGCCGCATAGTCAGTGCGAGAATCTTTGCTCTGTAATCTCCAACCGGAATGTCCAGCGTGGAGATTATAGACACAAGTCCTCAGGTAAAGCGTGTGTCCAGCAGTGGACCACAATAGGCTGTTGATGATGATGAAGATGAACTGCAAGAGATTGCAATATCTTCATCCAAGTGTCCGAGAATAATCAATATTCATTGGTGGACGACGTCTTTGTAATTGCCAATGCTTAAAAGACAGTTCATAAAGCTACAAAGAAAATTCTAAGTGTACGATTTACCTTCAAACACGACCTGTCCATCGCGCAGAACTCTATAGAGGGCGTTCTTGGCCAGCGAGCCCTTGACGCAGCGACAGCCGGCCACCGGGACCTTCTTCTTGCCCTCTGACACTTGGAACGCTTGCAGGACGTTGGCTTCACCTGCACAGGAACAACATAATTATATATAAGTAAATATAATGCTAAATCCATGAATCCATTCGTCACACTATCCGGGAGATTCTTTGACACCACAGCGTAGTTTAAAAAATAAGAGGAGAATTATATTGACACATGCAACCGCAAGAAAAAAAGTGGAAAATGGAACGAAGAAAGTGGCGCCATCGGCGATGAAATATGTAACTAAAAAAGCAACATGGCGCGTAACCGGCAATCGTGACGTTATTTTTTTTTTCATTTCATACGTCGATAAAGAAGTTTCACTGCAAAAACAACTGGTGCGGGGTCGGGCGGCGGACGCACCGAGCGGCTCCTCGCGGCGGCGGCGCGGCAGGCGCGCGCCCAGCTCGGCCTTCACGTCGTCCACCAGCTTGTAGACGACGTTGTGCGCGCGCACGCGGCCGGCCGCCGCGCCGCCCGCCACGTTGAACGCGTACAGCACCGCGTCGAACGCCTCCGCGATCTGCGCACGCAACACACATAATAATATGAAGGGTATAAAAACTAAACCGCTTTAGTCCACGCCTTGAACGCGTTCCCTAGGAATTATTCCTTCCTTAGGGAATATCTTTTACAAATTATTTTTCAAATATCTTCATCCGTCCAGTCTTTCCACACAGACAAATCGATTTGTGAGCGATATTACAATTTACTCATAAACATTACCTCCAAGTCATTGGGTGTTATCTGCCCCACTCCGTAGTGCACCACCTCGAGTCGAACCCGCTCGTGCTCGTCGTACGTATCGAGAATGTCCAATATGGCCTCCACTGAGCCTTCGACGTCGGCTGCAAACAAATAACAATAAACATATTCTTTTAACTTTAACGCTCGTTTTAAAATGTGCTGTGTTCTTATTTAAACGACTGTGACGTGTAATTGTGTAATGGAGGAGTGAAATATGTCACACTCTGTGTTGTGAGTATTAGGAACTGATAACGAAAATACCACGAAAAACATAAACGTAATGAAGGACTTGGTCATTCGTTAGAAAGAAACTCGCATAATAAGAGTACACTGCCGGCCAAAAGTCTGGTCTGTACTAGCAGTCAGACTTGATTGAAAAAGACTTTAAAAAATTTATTTGGAACGATGCGATGAATCCAAATTTGAAATATTTGAAACAAAACGACGATTCTTCCTTTGATGTAGCGCCGAGGAAAAAATGAAGCCAAACTGTATGTCGCCAACAGTCAAACATGGTGATGGCTACATGTGTGTGGTCTGGGGATGCTACTCCGATCCGAGGAAGTGTACGAAGACATGTGGTTTTTTTTACAAGAAAGTTGGAACAATATTTCATGAGATACTATTTACAAATTGATCGCTAGTATGCAGAGACTAGTGTTAAAAGTATTTAAATTCAAGGGAGGGTTTTTTGACGAAAATTCTATTTAAAATATGAACGGCGTTTTAAACCTAAATTGTTGATTATTGATTGATTGATTTAATTAATCAAAATAAAAGGAAAAATGAAATAAAAAATTGTTGAAATAATGAAATAAAACCTATTGTGACTAAAGTCACTATTATGGGATTATATTAAAACGTATTACCCTTGATAACCACTCTGAGTGTGGGGTGGGTGTCCTCCTGGAACATCTTCTGGCGCGGCCCCGTGGGGCGCAGCCGCAGGCGCCCGAGAGCACGCTTCTTGTTCAATGTCTCCTTGTACTGGGTCTGGTGCTCCGCCTCCTTCGCGGAGATCGCCTCCAGGTCCATGTCCTGTTTCTCCTTCATGCGTTGATTGTGACGCCATCTCATCACTTCGCTTGCTCTTTTCTGGCGTAGAGATGAACATCAAATTAATTATTAGATATGTTATTAATATAATATGCATAACCTATTGAAAGGTGATAAAAGTAACTTCACGCCTGTAATCCCCGAAGAGGTAGGCAGAGGAATGTAGAACATTCCCACGTTTCACCAGTTA
>DWFO01003163.1:0-12642 GCA_018246595.1 Mimoniades nurscia nurscia | reverse complement strand
CTTCACGACTGTAATCCCCGAAGAGGTAGGCAGAGGAATGTAGAACATTCCCACGTTTCACCAGTTACTTTTAAGTCGACCTTTACTCGAGTTACTTTTAAGTTAACACGACCAACGAGGCAGTCATACATACTTATATGTATTAGAATATTACAATATGAGCTAATTCATTGTGAAACTGGGAGTTACATGACACCAAGCACGTTTATCAGTGGTCACATCAGACGCAACGGATAATAAGCGGACGGTAGTGTGTCCCTGGAGCGCGGGGAGGGCGCGGCGACGGCCTGCAGTCTCGGTCGTCAGACCCACGTGCGCACGACGCGTGTGGACTCGCACTGGGCGGAGGGCGACGTGCGCTCAGTGGGCGGCAGCGGTCGGAGACGGGGAGCTGAAGATACAGCTTGTGGCGTGCTGTTGGATAGGCCAGGGTCTGGGGCCATCGTGGTGACGACCAAGATCATGATGGTGATCGTTAAAATACACCAGGCAAATTCTCACAGACTACTATATATCAAACGTATGATATGACAATTTTTTTTTGGCATAGTACTGTACTTCTAAACGTGGGTACTATCTACGTCCGCTCCCACCTCGGAGCCAGCGGAACACCCTGCCCCGCAATCAATACTAATGGCGTCATTGAGACGAACTTGCAAAAAAAGGAACCACAAAACATTGTACGCGCACTCGTGTAAGTACATCTACCTACACATTGTTATTTCCCTTTTTTGTTCCCAAAATTAGCGGCCGCACACACGCGCGCACGCACGTGTGTGTACATACATGTGTGAGTGTGTGTCAGTTTTTGTGTGCGACCAAAATTGATGGTCGCGGGTCCTCGGCGAGACCCTGGCCGATGTAATGATTAGGTAGCAAATTACATATGTTGTTAGTCAGTTGCCTCGTTGGTCGTGATGGTTGCCTGGGTAACTGCCGAACGGGAGGTGCTGGGTTCGATTTCCGGATCGAGCACTACTGAATTTTCTAATTTTGATTTTCTAGTAGTGGCTCGGAGTCTGGATATGTGACCGGTGTATGGCAATGGTGGTGAGACTGTTGCCATAAGTAGGAAGTAAGTTGGTAGCAGTAGAAGTAGTTAGTTAAGTACCATTATAGAGTGGTCGTTATAAGAGTTCAATAATAATAACATCTTCAGACCATACATACATCATCTGACCTCAAACTAGACACAGGCCGTGCCATGGTGATCAGACAGCTCATCAACGAGGTAGTCGTCAATCATAGTTATTCCTTGATTACTCTTGATTAGGTACTAACAAAATATTTTATCTTATCACAATTTACAAAACCCCTAAGGATTTTTTTAAGTATGCCTTTAGCGGCTGTTACAGGACTCGTTGAACATTGAGACATATTTTATTTTTTAAAGGTTTTATAATTATAAATACGGAAACATTAACGAACCTGGGCGTAACTAATGTCCGCGACACGTTTTTATATATTAATCGCTGTCTAGACGGAAAAACTTTTTAAATACACCACAATAGGTGTTCCATTACCTTTTCCGTTAAGTACTTTTTCAAAACGACATTCAGTTTTTTTTTAATAACGATAAAAAGCTTGTGCGCGTTCACTGAAATAAATATCCGCGACGGATAAAGATAATTTTTTGTTTAAAATATATACGCTCGTGCAAAGTTTTAGGTTTTTTGTTTTAAAAAACTAGCAATATAAACAGAAACGCAAAGAAACAAACACCTCAATAAAGTTAGTCATTTGTAACAGGAAACTCACCTGATATTCGTGTATATCCATTTAATGGGTAAACAGCTTAAGTACTAATACTACCGTCTATTATAGGCTACTTAATAGAACAAATAAATATTATTATTAATAATAAAAACTAATCTAATAATTTATTGCACAAAAATCAGACTGTCCACAATGTGGTATATTGCACTGGTTTACAAAAAAAACAATCAGGTACTTAAGGCATAATGTCGCGGAATGTGCACATTTTTTGTGCTTAATTAAAAAAAATCGAACTGTCAACGTCAAATCGCGCGCGCTTTTTTCCGTGCGCCATGTTAGAGCCGCGTTCGCTGGTCCGCGGTCTCGTGGTCACTGGCGACTAGTACCGTACGGCCGGCCGCTGGTGTAAAACAAAAAATAAAAATTACTAAATTCTAGCTAACATCACCGCAAATGCGAAAGCTGTACGCATGTACGTATGTGCGTTGCGTTATTGTAATACTCGAACAGATTCCCACGAAAAACCTAATGTATAATTGACATTATACTTTGTTATACGTATGTCTAAGTCACACAAATTATTTCCTCCTTGTTAGAATTCAAATGGAGAAGTATTGGTCGAATTTTAAATATTAGAATGAAAATAAAAAATGCGTTACAATAACACGCAGTAAATTGAATTTTTTCATAATGTCGTCTCAAATATCAAAGAAATTGCAACTATAACTTTAAGTTCAACCAATATAGTTTTTAACATAATTTCGTAATAGAATTAAAGCTTTAAAAATCGAACGCTCTATTTAAAAAATAAAACGGTTGGAATGCAGTCTTTTTTATTTCATGTAAATGTGGTCTATTAAAATGTTTTTTTTTTACAAAGTCAACACTACAGTAGACACAATGTGCACTGATTTATAAAGACCGTGAACGATGCGGAAGAAGTCGCGGCTGGAGGCTTGTAAATCTAATATGTCGGTGTGAAATCAGAATTGTAAGCAGTCATTTTCTAACGGTGCACCGTAAGGAGGCTTCGGTGCCCGTTGCCTTTCGAGCTTTTGAAGTGAGCGTACACTTTCGTAATTAGAAACACTCTCGACCGGCCATTTTGAATTTTTGTTGCCAACGTTTGTCGCCGTGGAGCGTTCCCCATCTGCTTTCCGATATATTTTCGACCGGAAATAACGCGATGGACTTTTTTTTTGGTTTCTTTTTGTTTGTCTTTTTTTCTTTGCATTTCATAAATTGTTACAAATATATTATTTAAGACAAGATTTTATGTTATTATTGTGCGCACTATATTTCGAACTGGATTTTCTTTTTTTTTTACTTTTCTCTATAGCCATTTGATATTCCAGTAATAATTGTGTACCAAACTAGAACATTTTAATTCATTCAGATTCAAAATAAAATACGTGTTAACGATAGTTTATCTCTAAATCCCTTTTTCCCTAAATCTATGAAAAATATCCGTCATTATTATTCGAATGCCAATGAGAAAACATATAGCAATACCAATTAATCAATTACCAACTGTGACAACCCTGACCATCGAAGAGCCGCGTCTTGTCTATTACGCGCGTATAGTTCCAAATTTGAATGTACGGGCGAACGATCGCTAGCTTTTTTCCTGCTTTTTAATTTTCCTCTTTCTTTTCGAGTCGCGTTCCGTTTCTGCCCGCTGGTTATTGATTGATTATATTTGACAGTTGGATATCTTTTTAATGGATTCACGGTCGTCAATGTGTCCAATCGTTTCCCAATTACGTACGTCTGTCAATGCATGTGTAAAGCTACGCACACACACACATAAATAAACGTTACGTATCTATAAACGTACATATCTGTAATCATACACTCACACATGTGCAACTCTTTTGTGACTTACAGTCCACAAATTAATTTATTACTGTACCTACTGTACATGTGTGCCTTATTATTATTATTACTTCATATTTACTGTTGTGCAGTGAAAGTTGTTAATTCATTTCTAGTAGTCACATTTCGAGGCATCTGTTTTAAGGTCGTCACAAACGTTGCTATAATATATTTTAATATACTGCGCTATAATATTTATTGTAGGAAACTACCACAGTTGGTAGCTACCCTATAACACATATGGTGCGGTCGCTATCTGCGCAATACTATGCCTCGCTATATCGAGATATATTTTACTGTATCAGTTAATCTGTTTTGATCACAGCTACCTTACTTGAACAAATATGTTGTAATATGTCATTCATGTCGTTCATAGACAACTGGAAGATGTTGATTTGTACGAGGAATGTAAAATTGCATCTTATAACAACTTCTGTTTATTATACTGCTTTAGGGGTTAGCGATATCTAGTGCAGTCAGTGGTTGCTGATTGTATAAGCAGCATTACTATTTTTCCTGTTTCTGAATGAAAAATTATCTTTATATAAGTATCAATCAGGTCAGAGTTAAGAATACGAGTACAATGTCAAAGACGACATTGTTAGAAACGTCTAGAAAACAGTACTGCCTACTGGGCACATAACTTGTAGAGGTGCGTGTCAGCATTTGTATCCACGACGCCTGAAGCGAGAGGCTGAACCGTCCGTCACTAGGCAATCACCACTCGTTAATGCAATAACAATATACTTCTAATAGGATCACCAGCTACCTCCAATAGGACCCCACTAGTTAACAAAGCCACATTAACCACCGCGACGTCTTATACCGTTAACAGTTCCCGCATACGCCGGAGCACTGCAAGAGAGTAGGTACTCTGTGGCTAAGTAAAGCGTGTCACACCGCCGCGCCACACGGGCCGCACGAGCCGCACGGGCCGCACGTTACGAACACACGACCAACCAGTGCGACAAATTAAAACTGTTACACGGAAACATAACAATAAAAAGCAACAATAACAAAGTGAAATAGAATTACTGTAACACGAACGAGACGCGTCCCGGATACGGTTCTGCGAAAACTGAATGGTCCACTGTCGTTTTCATTGGTATGGTGCCGCGTTTATGTCAGTATTGAAAGAACCAGAAGGTCATGTGGATTTGGGTTAGTATAATGAAAATGATTGAAAATAAGCACGAGAAAAAACTACCCCCCGACACCCTGCCCTTCTGATCGTAGGTACTCACTCATGGGCTTCCATGGCTAAGCAACAAGAATGGAGACCCAACTCCACGTCCCTGCCACCACTGTTGGAATCTATGAATGGCACTTACTAAAAACCTGTCAACATTTGGGGAGTGTTCTCTAGAGCAGGGTTTCCCAAACTATGGATAGATATAGCACTTACTGAGTGGGCCCTGCCTTTCGTAAGAAAGTAACGAAATTCTGGCTCCCGGTTGCTAGTATAGTAACTATCCATGCCCGTTTGATGAGAGCATGAAAGTCCTTCTCCCTTTTACTACCTCGTATAGGCACGAGGTAGGGAGTAGGGAGGCCGGATTTCCTATAATGTTGAACATTAAAACTAAACACCGAAATAATTTGGACTTACCTATCTAACTCACTATGATTAAAAGTAACTCGAGGTAAAATTGATGTCAAAACTGTAATGGCGAAACACAGCACACAATTTCATTCTTCCATTGAAATAACTTTTCATATGTAATGATTTATGGATCAGCAAAGAGCTGAAGGTCGAGCTCAGTGGCGTGCCGTTGGAGAGGCCTGTGTCCAGCAGTGGACGGGAACAGGCTGATGATGATGATGTAATGATTTAAGTAAGTACCTATAATATTTTTTATTAGAATTGCCTTTTGAAAAGACCTTTATTCATATTGGTCTTTTACCCTAATCGTGTCCACCTCCATGAGGAGCACCTATGATAAATCGTCGCGAACGATTCCTGACACACTTACTCACCGTGTCCCGTTACATTGTAAACGACATTACCTAGTATATCACTATTATTATTAACAAACGACATTGTCAACGTGCCGAGTATACAGAGGAGGACATTAGAGGGATTTGCGAGCGCAAATGATCTATCTAGCTATAAAACCGTAAATAGATCGATCCGTAGATCATTATCGACGGATCGTTGTGATCGAGCGCGCGCACGCCACCTAGTGTTTTTGCGTTGACCATCGGATCCAATCCATTCCGTTTATAACAAGAGTGATGATCGCTCCAACACTACAATGTTAATTTTTATGGACATTATTACACGTCAACGGATTGAGTGTTCTTATATGTAAAACTACTACTCGCGTGTAGATGTGCGTGGTTTTGAGTAATACTAAGTTGGAATCTGGATATTTGCCCGGTGTATGGCAATATTCCGTAGTGGGACGTCAACGTAACTGGTGAAACTTGAGAACATACTACACTCCTGTATCTATCGACACGGCACCTGCATCTATCGACATTCGCATTATAATCCGTTTAGTCATTCTTTCAAATTAACTTAAATATCTGCTATATATAACTGATAAAATAATATTAATTCCTAAATTCACGCTACACACATACATACACAGAATATATATGAGTGAGCATCACACAACCATGAGTTCTACACGGGAATTGAACCCTGACTGCGCCAGCCAGGTTGCGCAGTCTCGATCAAGCCTTAAGAAGATGTGCAATAATTCTGTTAAATTCTGTACTTAGATCCTCCATCAGCTAAGGTCTGGTCCAGCCAAGGGCGAAGCAGACAGGTGAAATGACTTCTCTTAATAGGAAAAGGATAGACAGGAGATAAATAGCATTCTTGTGCCGTGGTTGCACGATTTACAACAAAGAATCTCCCACTCAGCAATCCTTAATACTCACTCGGACCGTTTCTCCTTTCTCCAACACAAATAAATATAATATAATGGCATAAAGACATTATAATGAAATTATAGAAACACACTCCGTACGCGGAGTTCATGTCGCGAGAACGGTTCCAAACAATCGCTATTATGAAACGCCCAAAAATGTCCGGAACATATTGCGTTCGATAAATCTTACTTCGTTTTTGAACTGTTTGTTCTTGGTAGTTCATGTACCGTGTTTAGAATTCAGTAGAAAGGGATAATCATGTTAGACGAAAGGATGACGAAGAGATTCAGATTCGATATTTTACCAAGCACATAAAATAGGGAACGTTAGTGAAGGGTGTATCGATAACACAAGTCACAAGACATGACTAAAAGAAGTCATTCTTGCTGTAGCCTCCGAGTTGCCGTGAACCGCGAGGAACTGTGATCAGCACCAACTGTTTTCGTTCATCACCACTGCTCGATCACGTTGGGAAAAGTAGTTACATCATCATTATCGCCGCCATCAGCACGTATCCCGGGCCTCGGCTCGCCACATTCAGCACCGGCTTTTCGCAGTGAAACGTACAAACGTACAATAGACAACAATAGACCTATGTATATAAGTGTACTACGTATATATGTATACATATATTATACGTACAATTTCGGTTTTGTAAGTGGAAGGATTTATTTCTAATTTTATTTATTTATATGCTTATATATATTTATTTATTTATTTATATATATTATTAATTCAATGTAGTTCAGATTGTAATAGTCGCGTATGAACTTTCCATAGATTTTATAACATTGTTAATTTATTAGCTGTATAATTATTTAAAAAATAACAAATCACAATAATTCCTTAGCTGTATGACAACGCAAATTTTCAACAATTCTCAATAGAGCAGAAATATTTAAATATCTCGGGACATCTCCACACACGGTCATCTGATCCCAAACTAAGCGTCAAGAGAGCTTGTGATATGGTAACCAGATGGCTGATAAACTACATATATACATGTAAATATATACTTAAACAGATATTTTTTTAAATTATTTTTAACACCCAGACACAGAACAAATACCTGTGCTCATCACACAAATATTTATTCTGGGTGGGAATCAAACCCACGACCCCCGACGCAACAGTTAGGTTCGCTAACCACTGCACCAACGGGCCTGTCAACAAAGTATATTATTATTTAGGAAATAACAACGTTTTATTACATTTACTACTATATGTACAAAATACTAATCTCATAACTAAGTACATATTTACGTTTCACATTTAGTCCCCTAAGAAGTTAAAAACCCATTTTTTTATAAGGAGGTAGTTTGCTGTATACTCATGTACACCCTGCCGTATCTTAATTAGCCCGTGAATCAAACAACTACGAATAAAGTAAAGAAAACAATAGCCAATTATGGTTTAAAATTTTTAGCGCGGTCGCTTTTGTACATAATTATAACTTTAGCCCATTATATTCTACATCTAAGCGTATTAGTAACATGATTCAATTTTATTTGAATCGCTGTATCGCAGGTAACACGCCGGATGGCCTCCAGGTAGCTTATTCGCCTAACATGCTAAGTGCGAGCAGTGCAGAATACTTCCAAGCAGCTAGTTTTACAATGCAAACCTTGCTCTTTCCTTTACACTTATTACTTATCACATCGTTTATTATAAGTTAATCGAACAGTGCGTATTGTTGTGCTACCGCTCTACTTGAAATTTAAAGTGATGTGATGTTTAACTTGGACAAGTAATATGCCATGTTCCACTAAGTAGTTTTGTGATATTACGCGTAATGCATTAGTCGTATAACTCACACATGTTTATATCTATAGAATCCTTGATTAATAAAAATCGTAACATCACGCCCATAATCCCTCAAAAGGTAGACCGAGGAGTGTAGTACACTCCCATGTTTCATCAGTTACGTTTACGTCGTTTCGTACCCACAAATTCTAGTCAGAATAACCCAGTAGTACCCGATCGATACTTAACGAATTTCGTAATTAATAAACTGTTGTTAATAAAGCACTATTGTTAAAAAAGCAATAAAGTACAGAAGCAGCGCGTAGTACATGTATTATATGTAGTATTCAAATTTGCAACTAGATGAAAATAGCTCGGTCACGTGTATACACAGTGTAATTAACTCTATCCATATTTTATCCAGTTGTTACACATCGGACTGTGTGTGTGTGTGTGTACGTGGGTGCGTGTGTGCGTGTGTGCGTGTGTGCGTGTGTGCGTGTGTGTGTGTGTGTGTGTGTGTGTGTGTGTGTGTGTGTGTGCGTGCGTGCCTGTGTGTGTGTGTGTGTGACTGCATTTTACTACATTTTCTTTATTCAACTATAGGATGACCTTTTGCTGCTATACCATCTAATGGAAAGCGAAATGCGACCTGGGATGCAGCACGTTTGCCTAGGAAGTACCAGTTCATTCTTCAGGAACTTCTCAGATAAATCAGGAAGAATAGGCGCCGGCTGGGAATTCCTCGCTTTTGCGGTTTACTTTGCTAAATGAATTTAATAACTAATTGTTAACAATCCATACGTATCGTCACGCGTGGATTCTCCGAAAGGATAGGTAGAGGAGGATAGTACACTGCCACTGTTCACCAGATATGTTTACTTACCCTATGGAGTACATGATGAGCATATAGCCCTATACGAATCACAAATCCTGACTCCGAGCCACTACTAAAATTTTCTAATAAATATCTGAAAATTGCTTCTTACTAATACCCTACAGTTCTTACTAATTAAATACCTTTAATTTTAAATCATCTATGAACAATCCCTCAATGATGAAAATGTTTTGTTTGTAAAGCAACAAAAGATTTTAATGTCCGCATTGTGCGATTATCACTATAATCACCATCTGATGTATAAATATTAAAACTCACATGTGCTCTACGTGAATGTTCGAGTATGTAAATTGCGCTTCGCAGATATGATCGAAATAATGACGAGTATTCGGGTAATTAAACAGTCATAATTCAGATGTCGTGACATCGGTAACAGCAATGCAAAACAATTGACTACGCGATATGGTATTAGTCAAGTAGTGTTTACATATTAAAATTAGGTAGATATTATATACATAATTAGGTACAAATATGTGAATAAGTATGTATATTATAATTGTTCATATAAAACGTAGTATTTTCATTGCAACAGATGTTCCCTCTGCAAATACACTGAGTAAACATTTCGAGAGTCCTTCAAGTTTTTCTCAGTACAAGTCAACATTCACTTTGCCAAAGTAGCATTGCGGTGAAGTGAAAGAGGTCTTGGCCCTAATGTGTCTTATCAGTTTGCCAGAAATGTCTAAATAGAAGGTCTTTTAATTTTTCGATTTGTTTTTAACATTAGTCGTTATACATGTTTAGGGTTAAGCAGCTCGCTCTGGTCTCCCAGACTATAACCAGGAGGTGTACTCATGTCAACTGATGATAATGATGTTGATTTAACATTTTATACGTTTAACATTTCAATAATTTACATGTAAATATGCATGCAATTCCGCTCGTGCATTTGTTGTTTGTTTACTGAATTTATATTCATTTACTTTTGTTCAATCTACTAGCGTTAAAAGTGAAGTCACTGGAAAGTTGAACCAGGTTTGAGAGGTACTTATTCAATATATACGTTGTAACAGTTTTATACTAACTTAAAAAAGCGAAGCGTACATAATAGAAAAATATTTGTGAATACAAAAGGCACCCAACACACATAATATGAATATTGCAAACAATATCTTAGTTTACCTAAACCTACGTACAAGTCATAAATCTCTTAGTTTTATTTGGACATAAAATATTTATTTTGTAGTATTTTTAGGATATATTCATTAGTATAGAGATTGCAAACAAATAATAGAATAGATATATTCATTAGAATAGAGATTACAAACAAATAAGATTTCAGAATTTTAAATGGCTTGGACAAGGGCGTCAGTCGCTTTCCGTATGAGCTACTGTACTGTAGGTACATATATGTACCTACTGATGTATTTCCTGCGTGTGGGACGCCAACAATTTATTCGCTAATACCCGACGGGCTTACAGCGAACATTTTTATGGATTTTTTAACATTGTACCATCACGGACCTGGACCTGTCCATATCTAATTGGGTTAACCCGAAAAGCCATGTTAGAATTAAGCCGGTATAAAATTAAATCATGTACGTTATGAATTGTAAACATTTAATAGTGAAATAGTATGAATGCAGTGACTATAGTATAAATATGTACGATGAGCACAAGTATTTGTTCTGCGGCTGGGTGTAAAAAATCTATTTAGGTATATATTTATATGTTATGTATATATGTAGTTTATAAGCCGTCTGGTTACAATACCACAAGCTTTCTTGGCGCATACTTTGAGATCAGATGTCCGTATGTGAATATTATTATTGTAGTATCGACGGTATTCTGGAATAGTCACAGATCAATTTCTAGAAATTGTGTTTTGGCCTTGTCTACGAAGACAAAATCACAAACTATTCTAGTGACAATTGCATTACACTACAATAGGCTTATACTTCCTAGGTACATGTATACAATAATTTGTGCATCTATTAGAAAAGATGTAAACCTATGGCCGTTCAAATTCCGACAAAATGTTCACGTTACCGGTACAAAAAATGGTAAATAACGATATGAAGCATAGTCGAGTAACGGAACCGTAACCCTTTTTTGATTGCTTTACGTGTTTAATGTACTATGAATATCTGTACGTGACAGCCTCCGGAACTGGAGGTAACCGGGCATGTATCCAGACTCCGAGCCATTACTAGAAAATCTAAATTAGAAATTTTAGTAGTGTCCGACCCGGAATTTTTTTCTATAAAACTAAAGATTGCAAAGGGCTTCCTATAACTCAATATAGTGAAAATTTATTAATTCATTAATTATGAACTTAATCATAAAGAGGGCCTCAGCGTTCGTCTCAATTTATCGTTTATTTTTTCATTATTGAAGTTATATACTGATTAAATATCGATAATGATACTTTTGTTTTAGACACTTAAAAAGAAGTGCCTAGTAATAACTAGGCATCTCTGTTTACTACTCTTAGTTACGCGCGAAGTCTTTTAAAGTGCAGATTTCTCGCCTAAATTTTGTTGTGACATATTCATATTTTTATATTTTCTTAAAATTGGGAAAAAATGGGTTAAGTGTAAGCCGGACTTATTCAACAAGGGTTCTGTACCACCATGCATTGATTTAACATCATCATCATGAGCCTATTGCAGTCCACTGTTGGACACTCTTGTGTTGTGTCGCCAGAAGACCGTGACTACACTGTTTGTCCTGCCTTTCAAATTATAGTATACTTATGAAAAATCTTACTAAAACACAAACGCGCTCAGAAAAGCTTAATTGCTTTAATCTTTTTAATTATAGTCAAAATATAATTTTCAGTTACAAAACGTTTGTTTCCCTAAATAATTATCATCATCATTATCATCTTCATCCACTGCTGAACATAGTTATCCCCCGAGGGATTATGCCCATAATTCTATGGTTTGGGATCGCAAACTTACGCTTCGACAGGCTTAAGCAGGCCGTGTCATACTGCGTTCTGCCAGTGCCAGATTTAGTCGCCACTGACGACACTTGTATCACAGCACGTTGTCGGGGAATGTGGTTTTACTACGTGGCAACACGCATGTAGCAAGACTATATGATTTTAACAATAGTTTAGCAAGAACACAGAAAAATTGTCTTGTATGTGAACACCCCTTTATTAACTTTTTGTTATTTTAAGTATTTAAATGTCGTTATAGAGGGCATAGTAAGACACGCTCTGTTAAAATTTTAAGTGTATACCATTACGGTTTAAGAAATATAGCCCTATGAGAGATATATAAGTGGATAGGGTTAGGGTTCGAATTAGGGTTTTGATGGAATCTTTGATGAATTGTATAAAATCTTAAAAAATATAGTTTGGTTTTCCGCGAAGATCGATTATTAGAAACTGATTCTTCATAAATGTCTATATACCTACGTGTTAATTTTATACATGCTCTAGGAATTGATTTTATACATAAAATATATAATTTGATAATGACTGACAATTATGCATATGTGCCTGGTATATGGCAATAGGCTCATCACCTATTCCATCGTGGGACTTAAAAGTAACTGGTGAAACGTGGGAGTGTTCTACA